>CM029014.1:195646922-195868825 GCA_016801055.1 Panax notoginseng
AAAATCCAAACTTTCTTCTTTAGATCAACTGAGTTCGGGCTGCTTTTTGCAAAATTTCATCCCTGTAAAAACGTTCTTTCACTATTCTAATTACGTTTATCTGTTTCTTTTCAAAGTTTTGACCGTTTAAAACGTTAGATTTTATATAGAATACTTCTAGACATAATATAGCGATATACATGCTTATATGACTTGATAAAAATTATTTAAACTTAGTAAAGGCTTATATTTTACCATGTTGAACGTATTGATGTGAAAAAAAAAAATTAATTTCTGAGACAGTCATTTGGCACCCCTTTTTGCTAGTTATTTCATCCTATTTGAGGACAAATGAGCATGGGTTTTTTAAAAAATTGCACATGGTAATTTGGCTGCCATTATGACTTACTTGTGATACTTAATATATATATCTTTGAAATTAGATTGGTATGCTACTGAATGACCACCTAGTCATGCCTATGTGCATGTGGACAATCTATTTTACAAAAGACACTTTAGCGAAAAAAATTCACGAGTCTGGGCATTTAATGAACATGCAATTTTAACTCTACTGGGTATGTATATTAAATAATGGATGTATTAGACTAAGACGATGCGTGAAGCAATGCTTTGAATTTAATAAGCTTTAAATTTAGAACTTACCTCACCCTTTCTGAGGTGACTTGGAGATTTTGTCTAGGTTATGGATTCAGATAGACCGAGTAGTTCTCGTACTATCTCTGCAGGTGTAAGGAGGAGAGCCTCTAATGTTTACTCGACGTCGTCCAGCCCAGCAGCCTCACCGGTTGACTGAGTTAGTGATTCGTCTTATCCACGTCAATAGGTCGGACGGTGTAAATGAGGAGGATGATGTTCCTATTGAGGAAAACCCAGTTCCTTTAACTTTTACTCCTCGTAGGGAGCTTCCCACTATTAGCGTGACGATCCCAATACTCCTGGATGATTTGAGTTGTCATCCCTCGATATATCTTCATGCAAACGAGGTAACATCGATTTTTCTTTCCTTTCTTCCCATTTTTGGGGGCAAGGGTTTTGATCTTGATTTTGAACTTGATGCAAGTTCCCGGCTTCACTCAGCCCAGAGGGAACTAGTTAAGCATTCACTCTTTGTACAAAACCCTTCATCCGGAGTACCAGGCCATTTTTCATTCTGGGGGTTTTGAGGCCTTCTTTTCCATTCCTCCCCGTCATTGCCCCTGGGGTTATCTGAGAGATTTATTCGAGCGTTTTTTCCACCAGAATTAGTCTCTCCATTTGTTGGACTATGAGGTGATGATAACACCGATGGACTGGCGGTTCATCACGGGTTTAGAGTTTACAGGGGAGTTAGTGCCCTTGGTAATTGATATTTCACCAGCCGTTGTTAGATCCCTTTTGGGAGTTCCTGCCATGGCCTTTAAGGGTCGGACCTTCCACTTTGGGCCCTTGAGTATGGATGCCACGAGTGGGGCTTTGACTGAGCCTTGGCCTGAGCCTTGGCCTGATGATCAGAGGGTTAGAGATCGCATTCGTCAGCGATTATTCTTGATCTTCATCAGTGGTTATTTACTGGTAGACAACTCCTCGATGGTCTCTTTTACTTTAGTTAGTGCCACCCGTGATGTGAACCATATTAGTGGTTTAACTGGGACTCATTCACCTTTACCTATTTCCTTAGAGGGATGCGCCTACGCTCAGAGGGCGTGACTTTACTGGTGAGTATTTTTCTTTTTCTCCCAATATGCTTTGCTCTGGTAATCAATCTTCATGACTGAGGATATTTGATCTTTTCATTTACAATTTTGGGCATATGAGAGTCTCTCTTGCCTTCGCCATGTTACCACATTTGGTCTGTTGACCTATCCACGAGGATGGCAATGGCATCATTCCACTGTTGCAGAGGTTCTAGAGACAGAGGGGTTCACCCACTCTCATATACAATTAGAGTTACTGGCTGCCGATGTTATTACATGGGTTCCCTATTCCGAAGACCATCTAGCAGTAAGCTTTAAGGGTGGCTTTTCAACCAGGATAGAGTATGTATTATCCACTTGTCGGATTCCTCTTTTGACCGATGGACGCTAGGAGCTCTACTTAGGAGAGCATACTATTAGGAGCATCACAAGGGAGATTCGTATTCCATTCTGTCTTCCTACTAAATGACATTGGACTTTATCTCAGGCTGTCACCGAGATTCCCATGATGGGCTTGGATGGCTTTACATTATCAGAGGGCCCTTATACTCAGGATGCCTTCCATTGCTGATGGACTCCTCACACTATCGGGGCTAAAACCCGTGCCACTCTGTTCATGGGGGATATGGTCCCTAGGTCTATGATGATGACCAATTGGATTGCATGCGCTTGAGAGCCCACTCATTTGACGCAGATTGATAGCTTGACCCAGAGGTTAGACCTGGCAAACTTTTTCATCTAGCATTTTGGCAGAGATCCTTCAGATGCAAATTCTTTTGATCCATCCAGCTATGGTGCTGGTCCCTTAGGTGGCCCATATTCTAACTATTTTACTGGAGCAGATCCCCCTTTGTATAGACCCGATGTTCCATCTGGCAAAGATATAGTGACTCAAGAGGAGTTACATCAGGTTGATCGGTTGGATGATATGGACATCATAGATTTCTTTAGATAAATTTCTCGTTATCTATTTTGATAGGCCTCTATTAGATATTGGGTGGATGTGCCCCATTTCTCATTATCTCTTTTGATAGGGCTCTAATAGAGATTGGCCGGTTGTGCCCCATTTCCCTGTACTTTTTATTTTTCAGTTGTAAATAGAGATGATGTATTTAGATGTTGACATATTTAGGAATGTATGTATAATCTTGTCTATTCCTTATATCATATTATCATTTATCATGATGCATGCATTATGTCATGGATATGCATTCATATAGATGACCTCAGCATTGACCCCTAGGTGGTCTTACGATACAGTTCTATAGATGTTTTCATCTACTGTCAATCAGATTGAGCGCCTACCACCCACACATATAGCCTCTTCTCCGAGATTATGGTATGGTAGTTTGTGTCACACAGATGGGGTTACAGTTGATCAGTTGCTGAGACATTCCATGACCATCCTGGCCTTCCAGGTTCTGATGGGTTTTGTAGAGGGGATTATATCCTGTTTGATTCCCGAGAGGTAGGTCTTCAGATTTGGGACCCATGAGTTAACTCCTACATTGGAGGAGTATGAGCGTATTATGGGTTTACCCTTAGATCAGCCTTATGCTAGGATGTCTATTGGTGAGTTCAGACGGTAGTTCATGACATTGACTGACCTACGGCATAGGGTCGTCATGGATGAGATCACTTTAGGGCATGTACTGTCATTGGATTTCTTGGTTGATCGATTTGTGTCATTGGACAGCTATGCATGACATTTAGGAGACTTCGCCAATGTTGAGGGTGAGTAGTAAATTGCCCGTGTAGATATTTTACTGATGTCCGTCGTGGCCTATTTGTACATGACGCTATATATGGATCATCTATACATTGGCTTGATTATAGTGATCCATGCTCTCTTTGAGGGTTGCACTATCTTGCCCATGATATTGGCAGAGACCTTAAGGTCGACCATATTTTGTCATACCCATCTTGTGTGGTTTTTCAGAGGCAGTGCCATTTTTCTATACGTATGGTTCATGACCCATTTGAGACCAATTGGCACCTTTAGACGTCACGTGTACTATTTCACTCATGGCATAGCCATGTCTTATTCTTTTTGGTCAGCTGAGTGTATAGATACAGCATCATGGGCGTCCTTTATGATAGTGATCGAGGACCTATTTACGATTTTTCTCTGTTCAGGACTCAACTTTCCTTATAGCTTTCTTACTCATTTGGTTAGCCTGGACTATCTACCCCTGGTTGGCTTGAGAGGAGTGACCACATACCATCCCCTGGCTGTCATGGGATAATTTGATCAGTTTCAGGATATTCACCCCTTTGATAGGGCCTTAGACCAGCGACTATCAACTTCGTCTTTGTCCGTAGATGACTTGATTAGGATTTATGATTATTAGACTCATCGTGAGAGGGTTAATTTCTTGACTAGTCATCTGGGTCAGTCTTTAGAGTATTCTGCATGGCTGAAGGTGGATATTGCATTGGCTATGGTTGTTCACTCAGAGCTAAGTATTGATTCTGTCAATGAGGAGCCTATAGAGGACCTTGATTCTCCCACCGAGGATAAGCTATTTACTAGTTTGACAGCAACATTGGTCAATGACACCCCTAGCACTCCTATTGATATGGCTCTCTTCTGTAGAGTCTTTACAGTAGAGGCTACATCTTATGACATTTGAGAAGAATTAAGCTAGGGTCCTGATGCTGACAACCCTTTCTAGCTGTGATATTGCCTTTGCTGAGAGGGATGACGCTCGATCAACTTGAGATTTAGCTCTTGATGAGCGGGATGATGTTCGATCATCTCAGGATGTATCTTTTTTTAAGAGAGATGAGGCTCGAGCATCTCGGGATGTTACTTTTATAGAGCGGGATGAGGATCGAGATGCCTGGGATACTTTCATTGCTGATAGCATTGCACTCAGATCCTATATGGCCAATACTATTGTAGGTATGAGTGCATTTATAATTGATCATAGTAGCATTATGCAGATGACTGTGGATATTCTGGCTCGCATGGAGACCTTAGGGCAGGAGCTTATAAATTCGAATCCATCTTCTGAGAGGGATGCCATGTTGGGCTTGCTATCTCGTTTATCTGCGAGTTTATAGACTAGCTTTCATTTTCCTGCATAGATTAGGTTAGATGTTTTTGTCATGCACATGATACATTATATATATCAAACAATATTATATGCCAAGGAAATATATTTTAATTCACTTCCCTTTTGGATATGTTTTGTCATTACTGTATGATTACCACTTTTTTTCATGCCTTACTGTCTTGATATATCAGAACTCTTCCTCGATGGATGGACATTGAGACGTCGGAGAGTGACTTCGAATGGGTTGTCGATCAGGAAGGCTTGATGGTGTCTTGGAACTGGTTTTATGTAAGGTTTGATGGTATTTATTTGGGTTTATGGGATTTTTGGGTTTTTTATTTTGTTTAACCATATCATATATGGCTGCCTATGTACTCCGGAGTTGAGGGAGATCAGGTCATTCATAGTTCGGGATCTTCCTGAAAGGTTACATTGTATTTATTGGAGTTTGAGCTTGGTTGAAAGGGTTTTTAGATCTTTGTAAGGGTTAGACCACACCATAGATGACTGCTTACGTACTCCCATTGATGGGGGGAGATCAAGTCTACGTAGTTCCTGATCGGTAGTGAAAACTTGAATTTACTTCATTTTCCTTTTGACTTTTTTGGAAGATGGTTTGCAAATGACTCAGACATAGTATCTCTTCACGGTATCTGAATTGATAAGCTGGGGAATTCTTCCCCATCCATTTCTTGCAATCTGATGACTCCTCTTGTCAATACCTCTTTGACAATAAAAAGGCCTTCCCAATTTATGGCTAACTTTCCCTTGGATTGATCTTGATTGGTGAGGATCTTCTTCAACACCAAATTATTTTCTTTGAATTGCTGGAGCTGGACTTTCTTGTTGTATGATCGAGCAATCCTTTTGATATAATTGCCCATGAAAGATAGTTATAGCCCTTTTCTCATCTATCAGAGATAACTGGTGATACCATTCTTGCAACCACTGGTCTTCCTCTATCTGAGCATCTATTAACACCCTCAATGACTCCATTTCCACTTCTATGAGGAGTACTACTTCCATGCCATAGACTAATGAGTAGGGAGTAGCCCAGTAGAGGTCCGCATTGATGTTTTGTAGCCTAACATCGTTAGAGGCAATAAGTCAGGCCATCCCTTATGATTGGCGGACATTTTTTTGCATGATTTTTTTGATATTCTTGTTGGCTGCTTCGACAGCGCCATTCATCTTGGGACGATAGATGACGAAGTTAAGATGTTTGATGTGGAATTTGCTGCATAAGTCCTTTATCATCTGGTTTTTTAAATTCTTGGCATTGTCTGACACAATCACCTTAAGTTGTCCATATCGATAAATTACATTATTTCTGATGAAACCAATGATTACCTCTTTGGTGACCTCGGGAAAAGAGGCAGTTTCTACCCATTTGGTGAAGCAATTAATTATGGTGAAGATTAATCAATGACCATTCTTGGCTTTGGGTTCTATTAGCTCAATCATGTCTATTTCCCACATGGAAAAGGGCCATGGTGAACTCATACAATTCAATTCATTTGGAGGAGCGTGGAGGGCATTTCCATGGACTTGACATTGATTGCATCTCTTGACATAATCGTCACAGTCAACTTTAAGGGAAATCCAATAATGCCTCGTTCTAAATATCTTCTTAACAAGTAAAGGATCGTTCATGTGTGGACCACATACTCCACCATAGACTTTATCCATGAGTCTCTAGGCTTGATCATTATCTAGGAATCTTAAAAGGCGTATCCCAGTATCCCTTTTGTAAAGTGCATCTCCACTTAAACAGAATTTCATAGCCATTCTATGGATTCACTTTCTTTCAACTTAATTTGCCCTAGCAGGCGTAGATCCATCTCAAAGATATTCTTTAATGTCATGATACCATGGATGTTTGATGGGAGGAAGCTCATCTGATACTTCAACAATGTAATTTTCGTAGGCTGGTACCTTTTGGCTTATAAATTTGATATCAGGAATTCCTATCCTCTCAGATATGTAGATCAAGGAAGCCAATGTTGCCAATGCGTCGACAAAGTCATTCCTACCTCGAGGGATATGGATGAAGGTTATTTTCTCAAACTCTATAGCCATCTTGATAACTTGTTGATGATATGGTAGCAAATGCAATTCTTTAGTGTGATATTCCCCAGTGCTTTGTTTGAAAACCAACTCGGAATCTCCAAAGACTGCTAACCGTTGAACACCTATGGATGGGGCCATTTTTAATCCCATTATACAGCCTTTATACTCAGTTGTGTTGTTGGTGTGGACAAACTGCAGTTTGATAGCCATAGGATATTATTCTCATGTAAGAGATACGAGAACTGCCCTTGCTCCGGCACCTTACAAGTTTACATCTCCGTCAAAATAAAACTTCCAAGTTCGGACTATAATTTCTCGATGGATTTGTTGAATTATCATTATTCCATCATTTGGGAAAAATGTTTCCAAGGGTTCAAAATTCCCTGATTATGCTTCGGCCAACTGATCCGCAACTCCTCGACCTTTGATGGACTTTTGCATCATGTAGATTATATCGAATTATTGGAGGATCAACTGCCATTTAGGCAAACGATAATTTAACATGCGCTTGTTGAATACGTACTTCAAAGGATACATGCAGGATATGAGATAGGTCGTGTGACCATTGAGATAATGTTGTAATCTCATGGCGGTCTACGCTAAAGCATAACAAGTTTTTTTTAATCAAAGTATACTTCTGCTCGCCGCTACTGAATCTTTTGATGAGGTAATAGATAGCTATTTCCTTGCCTCTATTGTCTTTCTGCCCAACATGCAGCCCACAGCATTGGCATTAACTAACAGGTACATAAACATGGGAACTTTATCCCTTGGAGGTACTAGGACAGGGGCTTTGACCAACTATTTCTTGATGGCAAGGAAAGATTTTTGACACTCCTCATTCCACTTTTCGGAGAAATTTTTTCGTAACAGCTTAAAGATGGGCTCACACGTTGCTGTGAGTTGAGAGATGAATTTGCTTATGAAATTAATTCTCCCCATAAATCTCTATACTTCCTTTTCTGTTCGGGGCACGGGCATCTCAGTGATTGCTTTGATTTTGGCAGGATCCAGTTCGATGCCTCTGTTGCTTATTAAAAATCCCAACAATTTGCCTGATTTGACACCAAAAGCACATTTGGCTGGATTCAGCTTCAAGTTGTATTTGCAAAGCCGATTGAATAGCTTTTTGAGATGATCAGCGTGGTCATCTTCCTTTCAGGATTTAATAATGATATCATACACATAAACTTCTATCTCCTTGTGCATCATGTCATGAGAAACGTCCATCATGGCTCGCTAATAGGTGGCACCGACATTGATAAGGCCGAAAGACAACCGTTTGTAACAAAAGGTTCCCCAAGGAGTAATAAAGGTCATTTTCTCCATGTCTTCTTCAGCAACCATGATTTGATGATACCCGACGAAGCAGTCAATGAAAGAATACATGTCATACTATGTTGTATTATCTATCAGTATATGTGGATGAAAGGTACCGAGAAGTTATCTTTGAGACTTACTTTGTTCAAATCTCGATAATCCATGCATACTCGCACCTTCCCTCCGGGCTTAGGCATGGGAACTATATTGGACATCCACTCAGGGTAGGTTGAAACCATGATGATGTCGGCTTTGAATTGTTTGAAAATTTTTTCTTTGACTTTCAGACTCCACTCAAGTTTTAGTCACCTAAGCTTTTGCTTTATTGGCTTGAATCCTTTATTAATGCGGAGTCAATGAATGACAATGTCAGTAGACAAACTAATCATGTCCTCATGTGATCATGCAAATATATCCTTGAATTGCGTTAATAGAGAAATCAAGTCTTTTCTTTGGTTTGGGGTAAGGTCCATGCCTATCTAGATTTCTCTAAGGTTTTTTGAGGTTCTGATATTGATAGTAGTGGTTTGATCAAGGTTTGGTTTGGGTTTCTCTTCGACCCATTCTTTGATCTCCTCCGGCACTTCATAGTCATTTATCTCATCTGGAGCAATCCCCATCAAGTCAGAGTCCATTTTTATATAAAAGTTGTAGGCACTGTGAAAATTTGGCATCTTATCAACAAGGCCAAACAGATCCAACTTCGAAGTCTAGAAAATAAAATGCTTTCACTCAATATATGAAACTATTTAATTATACAAAGTATTATCAAAAGCATGACAAAAGTTACTGCTAGTAATATGCAACAAAGGTAAGCAGTATATAATATCTACACTTTAGAGCAGACGAACTTTCTGCCCTTTTACCTTTTTCGGCATATGCAGGGAGTGTTGCTCCAGTTTGTTAAGGTGAGGTCTTTGTTAATAGTTATGATGAAGGGATATTTGATGTCCTCCTCCTCTTTGATGATGACCATGACTGAATTCTCATCTGGATCAGTGTTCTCTTTTGAAACACTTCCTTCGGCTCTGTCTATGCAAAGGGTCATGAGTTGATCTTATGCGTCATCATCATTTGGGATATCATTGTTCAATTCCTCGGTATGCACCAGAAAGTACATCTTTGATAATCGAGCTTTCACCTCTTGTTTGAGTCTCTCATTGCTTTATCTACTTTCCTTATCCGGAACTAGGACTTTTTTCCCCTAGCTGGATTAACCTTAGGAATTAACATTTCTGATACAGCCGTAGGGATTTTCCTTGTTGGTTTCACAAATCCTGCATCCGTAAGGTTTGGTAGCAGAATGGTAGAGGAAGGAACCGATGGATGCTTGTGCGGGTTCTGGCGATTTGATCTAGAGGAATAGCCCAATCCAGCCTTCCCTGTCTGGTTAGGAATTTGAACTGGATTTTTGATTCCTTGCTGACCTTTCCCTAGCCCTTGTCAGGGCAAGAAACCCAAGGATATCATTTCTTGGCTAGCCAATATTACTTCGGTGGAAACTCCGGGCTTTAAAGTTGGGGTCCCAATAGGTTGGTACAGAGTGTTGTTCACCTCAAGGGCTTGAAAATTGACAGGCTCAACTCCTTCGTTGAGGTTGATCAAAGGCATATCGCTTTGAAGATGGACAGGGTATTCTGGTTCGGCATTAAGAGTGACCAGATTGCCATCGATGATATACTTGACTTGTTGATGAAGGGTGGAAGGGACTTCTCCTGCCATATGAATTACTATTTTACCCCTCCGGGTTGTCTCCGAGGTTGATGCAGTTGTAGGTGTCTTTTCTCTGGGATATCTCTGAGATTGGACGGGTGTTGACTTTTGTCTGTCCTCAGGGTTATTCTGAAGTTGATTTGATCTCCTGGGGTTATCGACGGGGCTTGACTTGATCTCTCAGGGTTGTTACCGGGTATGATTTGATCTCCCAGGGCTATCGTCGGGGTTTAGTTTGATCTCCCGGGGTTATCACTAGTGTTTGATTTGATCTCCCGAGGTTGTTGCCGGGACTTTGACTTGATCTCCCGGGGTTGTCTCCGAAAGATAAAAGACAGTTTTGCCCTCCTGCATGGTTAGTGGCAGGAATGCAAAATTTTGAGTGTCTACACCTTATTTTCTTCCTGTTCAAGTACCGTGGAAGTTAATTATCAATGGCCTTATACGAGAATGACACAGCTAAGGGGAGCGGAGATTGATGGACTCGCGATACTTTTTACATTCTTAGCTCAGATAGAAACACTATCGAGGAGGTTGGACGCTTTTGCAGCACAACGTCGTCAAAGTGTGGCGATTACGTGTGATTATTGTGCTGGAAATCATCTGAGTCATCAATGTACCATCAGTTTCGAGCTGGAGCAGTATTGCGGTGATTACCCCAATAATTATGCCTATCCCAACAACTATCATCAGGATTGGGGTATCACCCGAATTTTTCATGAAGTCATAATCATCAAGATCAATTCTATGCTCCAAGTCCAACATACCCACCGTAGTTCCCGTGTCCACCTCCACTACAATAGTAACAAAATCCAAATTTGGAGGAAATTATGTCCAAGTTCATAGCTTCAAGTTAGGAGAAGGGGATTAGTCAAGAGATATCGAGTCAAAATTTTATGAACCAGATGGAACCACTATTTAATGCCTCAAACATTTGTCCTCAATACACTTGGCCGCCCTATGACATGGATTCCGAGATTGATGGAAAGCCTGAACCAAATCTACAAATGAATGTGCCAAATGATGTAGATTTTAAAAGAGATGAGATAATTGGGGATCAGGAAAAGGAGGTCGGAGAAGGTCTAACTGTGAGTTCCAACAACGATGAGCTAATTTTGATAGTGCCCCATGTGCCTTCTCCACCATAGTTCAAGGATCCGGGCAGTTTTGCAAGACTGTGCCCAATTGGTAGTCGTATTATTGGTAAACCTCTATGTGATATGAGAGTTAGTGAAATTTTGGAGCTATGATGGGATGAGAAGGGAAATATTAAAGAAGAGCCAGTTGTGTTTGACATGCTTAAATGCCACAATCTATTCACAAACACAATTGGACAAAAGCCTAGCTGCTTGAAGTTCTTACGAGGTATTCTATCTAAAAAGAGCATGCTAGATGGCTTTGATTAAATGGTCATTTTATTTGGGAATCTCTGCAAAGATATGTTGCTACTGATGGATAGATGGTTCCTCAATTTTTGAAGGGGAATTAGATAGAAGAAATTCAAGAAGTCAAACTAAGATTATAAAACAAACGTTTTTTGGGAGGCAAACCAAGTTTTTTTTTATTTCTTTAGTTTAATTCAATTAGTTGCTTAGTTATATTTTCTTCATAGACTAATCTTCCCCTCCCTTGTTGTTTCAGATCTCATGATGCTTAAAGGAAACTGAATGTCGACAAAAAGTCAACGAGGGGAGAGTTCAACTTCCAAACCATCTAAGCCATTCGAATGAATCCCATCATGGACCCTAGTCAATCTCCTATGGTTCCTACATTGCTAGTTTTTCCTTCCTCCGATCATGAAGCTGAGAGCAATGAGGAGGTCGATCGTAACAATTGACCTAATTAGGGGAGTCCTCCGTTTTAAATTTCTTTATTTTTTTCATAAGGATATTGCCCTACTAAAGTTTGGGGGTAGTTTTTATTGTAGGTTTGCATGGCATGATAGGTTGTTTTGCATCTAGATTGTGTTAAGTATTTAGTATTGTGATTATGTGTTAGTTTGCATTGTGTTAGCATGTTTATAACTTGAGCATAATGATATATGAACCTTGTGTTGGCCAATGATAAACACTTGGTTAAATGAGTTACAACTTGAATGAATGGGAAAATGAAAACAAAGTTAACTTGTGGGTATTATTGATTTGATTTATTAAAGAAAACCTTGATTTTAATTGCACAATATTAATATGTTGATTTAACCGTTAGTTAGTCTGAACTAAAATAATTTATGGCTTAGGAAATATATAGACATCCCTCTATGATGTAGTTTACCTCGTATTTTGAAAAAAATTCTATTAAAAAAAAGAGAAGAAAAAAATGGAAAAACTAAAAAAACTAATAAAATAAAATTTTACTAGTTGTCTTTGTAGCCTTTGTTACTCAAATAAGTAAGCCCTTAGTAGTGTTTCTACACTTAGCGCCCTAAAACCAACTAGTTTGGGAGTCATTGGTCGATAGTTTTCTACACGGGTGTAGACACTCAAAATTTTTTGCACACCTGTTACTGACATTGTAGGAAGGCAGATTCGTCTTTTAGACATAACCCTGAAAGACAGCTCACATCCAGTACGGATATTACCGGAAGCTCAGTCTCAACCCCGGAACACACACCGAGAGCATCAGTTCCAACCTTGGAGATAACCCCGCGGCCTGCAGTTCCAATACCAGAAATTCCGCCAGAGAAGACCGATTCATCCCGGAGATAACCCCGAGATATTCAGTCTCAGTCCCAACACTGGGAATAGCAGATGCCAACCTTCGAGATAACCCCAAGGAAGGCAATTGCAGTTCCGGAGATAACCCTGGAAATGCTTGTTTCAAATGCATGCAATTAGCTTCAACCTTGGCGCTTACACCGAGGCACTCAGTACAAGACCTGGCCATAACACCAGGAAGACAGGCACACCTCAAAGATGACACTGAGGACCTTCAACACTTGCAGCAGTTCAATCTCAGAGATAACCCTGAGCAACGTCTGCTTTATCAACACTTGCCACCTTGATGCCACATCACGCCGTCTAAATATTTCAGACATACATTTCTACACAGTAATGTCCCACAAGAACCAATGAAGTCCAATCCCGAGTGACTATTACGCAGGGTAAAGGATAGAATTTGAAGCATGGAGACTAGAGGGCATAGTCCCATCTTCCTGACTTCGTACAACCTCTAGTCCCATGTCATTGCATAACTCTCAACAACGTCGGTCCGAAATAGGTCTTACATACCTCAGTCGGATGCCCGAATTGCAATTCTGAAAGTTCGAGCAGACATCACGTTGCACGCATGCACGTACTTCGAGACGGCGGGACCCGCGAAGACCGGGGCACCCCGGGTAGCCACAGGTACACCTGCGGCTCCCCCCTCTATAAATAGAGGGCTTGGGGTGGCCATTTTGGAAGGGAAAAAGGCGAGGAAGCCCTATCTAAATTGCTCTGTATACACCCTAAACTAAGTGTTTTCTCATTTTAAGCACTTGTAAGCTCATATATAGCTACTTTTTACCGACGGGAGCCGAGTGTTCATCCATTTCAATCTATAGAAGTCTTCTTTGGCAGCCCACTGCAAGCCTTCTTACACGCTTTAAAGCCTTTCTCTTTATCTTGGCACACACTATTCTTCACGTTGAGAGTCGTGCTGTGTGTGTATGCCCTGACTTCGGTCCGTGGGTTCATTTCAGTTTGTATATATACAATTATATATATATATATATATATATATATGGACTAACATTATCGAGTTATGCCTCGATTGAGCCTAGACTTATGTCTGGAGCTTTTAATTGCTTTCGTACATATATATATACTTATATATATGAACTGTGTGTCGAACTATGCTTGATGAGCCTAGACTTACATCTGGTGCGTTTAAATACTTTCGTATATATATACTTATATATATGAACTGTGTGTCGAACTTTGTTCGATGAGCCTGGATTTTACCTCCGGTGCGTTTACTACTTTAATATATATATACTTATATATATTAACGGTTGTTGGACTTTGTCCGATGAGCCTGGATTTTATATCTGGTGCGTTTACATGCTTATATATATATATATATATATATATATATATATATATATTTACATTTTGTCCCGCCTGGAGTTTACTTCGTGGTGGTTGACCATTTTTACTGCTTTCTGTACATTTCGTCCCGCCTAGAATTTTCTCTGTGGCGGTTGATCGCTTTTACAGCTTTATTTACATTTTCGATCCCCCATGGAGGTGTTTCGTGGTGGTTGATCATGTATGTATATATATATATTTACAACTTTTTTATATATATACCTGCTTACTGCTTTTATATCAATTGCGGCATCATGTGAGCCTAGGAATCATGTGATCACAGATTCAGTCTACTAAATCAAGATTCAGTTCCCGTGATGGACATTTTCAGCTGTAAGCAGCTTGTAAATTTATTCACGGTGCTCGGATTTCCTCCAATGGTTTCCATGCCCATGAGGAGTTCGGCACTGCTTTGTACATTATTTTCTCGAAGATGCTTCGCATCTCGAAAATAAAAGTAATCAAGCCGAACATTGAATAAAATAGAAGTATCCAAAGGCCTCAATTACTATTGAGCACAGGGTTTGAAAAACCTCCTTTAAAATATCACTGATATATCTTGTTTAAAACTATAGTTTTACACAAATTCAAACCATGTGTATATAGGTGCGAACGAGGCCTCGCACTACTTCCGAATAACAGCACATTGACCCACACACACATACATTCATATAACAGTTTCTTGAAAAGTGGCGATCACCGTGGCAACACGGATGTCGAGGGTTGCCAAACACCTTCTCTCCGCATAAGCAAGTCCCCGGACCCTCATGAATCTCGGTTTCACAGACCCGTTTAGCAGTGTCACATCACTAGGTCAATGTACAAACCTTTTCAGGGTTGTGTTGGTACAACCAATTAAAAACCCAACTAGCGACTCTTAACAGTCCATCGTCGACATTACACATATCGGTCCTTTTTCACTTGTTTTTTCAAACAAATCTCACCTAACATGAGAACACAAAAGAACAAGTAACGAAAAGGGACAAATAAAAATCCCGACGTCGACATGTGGCGACTCTGCTGGGGAACCAGCAAGAGGACTTAAGCCGCTATTACAAGCTTTTCAAAACTGTTATATGATTGTGTGTGGATGTTGCATTTACATTTATGATGAATGTATACAAATGCATTTTTTACTGCACTACAATATATCTGCTTGTGATATTAGTACTTCGCATATGTCATCATTTTCATAAACGATGAGACACGTTATATGTGAATGTATGTTTTGTGGTTTCTCCAGTAGGAGGCTATCCTTTTGGTGTTTTATTAATGGACTCGTAGGAAGACTAATTCCAACGAGGCTCAGGAAAGGCACCACCCAAATTCGCTCCAGTTGAAAGACCAGATTAACTTCCCGTTGAGTAAATTGTGATGATTTGGGAGCCTTTATGCCAAAAAGCTGCGAGAGAAACCTAAGATAGGTCAGCCTCTGTAAACCAAACGCGGAGGAAAGCCTCTTCATGCTTTCTCATTTCAAATTACTCGTAAAGTCAATTACTTGTAATTTAAATTCCATATTTATGTCCATGTAATGAGAAATATGAAGAAATATGTGTATATACATTTAAATTAACATTCTATCCTGTATTACAAACAGTTAACATCCGTTTTACAGGATCATAATCCTAAAACGGACACATCACATAGCATGTAAATATTTACACAATCCCTAAGACTAAACTATGCAAGTTTTGTCGCAGGGAAGCATTCGGACCTATTACCCGGTCAAAGTCCAAAAAGGCCACGAGCCTATAGCCAATCATGTCTTCATCTGACCAGTCTAATCCAGTTTCTCGCGAAGAATTTGACGGATTAAGTAAACATATTACAGATTTGGCTATTCTTCTTAAAGAACTACATCAATCTACTCAAGGTACAAAGATACCCATACATGCTGAATCCTCTGCACAAGAAGAACTCAAGGTTCTGATAAAGCCATTACAGTACATGAACTGCAGTTGGATACAACCAACAAAAGTTATGATGCCGCCCATCTCACAGGAGATCCAAACACCGGTGACATCAGAAAGAAAGTTCTTCAAATGGAAGAAACCCTTCGTTCGATCAAAGGAATTGGAGCACACGGGAGTGTCTCCTATGCCGATCTTTGTATATTCCATGGTGTGCATTATCCAAAAAGGTTAAAAACTCCGAATTTCGAAAAGTATGATGGGTTAGGAGATCCTTACACTCATTTGAAGATATTCATTGGAGAACTTGGATCTTATGCAGAGGATGAGAAGCTTAGAATGCAGCTATTCGAAAAGAGTCTGACTAGAGAAGCCCGTTCGTCGTATACCAAATTAGACAATTCAAAGATCCATAGTTGGGAAGAACTAGCTCATGCCTTCCTTACATAATACAGCTTCCAATCTAAAATGGCTCCTGGCCGGTACCCGATTACCAAGGTCAAGAAAAAGTCCAATGAGTCTTTTAGAGAATATGCTCAAAGGTGAAGGCGCCTTGCTGCCCAAGTGATTCCTTCTATGACAGAGTCAAAAATGGTCATGACCTTCATAGATATACAAGAAGCTCCTTTCTATGAAAGAGTTTTAGCTGGCATTGGTAAACCATTTTCTGAAATGATCAAACATAGAGAGATGGATGAGATGGGATTGAAGTCAGGAAAGATTCAAGACCTAGCCACTCTCAAAGTTGTTGCTGAGTACATCCAATTCAGAAATTATGGAAACAAACCCCGGAGGGTCCATAAAAATAAAGAAGAAGATGTTTCCTTGATACTCCAAGGTCAGAAAGGTAATCAGAATATGCCTATCCAACGGAGAAATTACACTCCCTTTCAAGCACAGTCTGCAAACCCTCCATTGTCTAAAGGTGGAGAAGCCAAACGCCCTCGAGTGTTCACACCCCTAGAGGACTCACTCGAGAACATTTTCAATCTTCTGACCACTCAGAAGAAAATCACGCATCTTCTTCCACCAGCCAACCCTAATGGGAGGGGTTTCAATGTTGCTCAGAAATGTGCTTATCATGCTAGGGCACCTAGACATGATACTCAGGATTGTTGGACCTTGAAACATAAGATCCAAGATTTAATAGACAACGATGAGATAGTGGTCACCAAACCAGATCAACCTCACGTGAAAGATAACCCTCTTCCTCCACACAAAAAGGAAGAGGTCAACATAATTAATTGGAGCAATGGAGAAAGTTCCAATTTTAACCGTGAAGCATCTCAGATCATCAAAGACGATGTTGACAAATGGAATTATGCAAAGTTCCAGTTTACGATGGAACAGAAGATTAAACCTCTGTGTAAGCAAATTGAGCAATTGGCCGAACAGATGACCTATCAGCATCAAGTCACACGCAAATTAATTTGCCAGGAGCATGCTAGTCTACTCCCTTTGGTTATGAAGACTCCATCGTCACCTTCAAAATATGAAACATTAGAGGACAAAGTGACAAAGAGAGCAACTGCCAAAGCCCGTCGGGATTTTGCCAATAGAAGGAAATTTACATACCTGGGCCAACCTATGGAGGAGATACTTCAAATGCTAATCAATGAAGGAAGAATCACATCCTTTCTACCTCCAATTAATTCCCGTTCAGGACTATTCAATCCTGATGGTGTATGTCAGTATCACTCCTATTCTCACGGTCACATCACAGAAGAATGCTGGGCACTTCGCCACCTTATTCAGAACTTAATTGATAGTGGTGTCCTGCAATTGGTAGACAACCATACTGTGCTATTTTAAGAGTGAAAATATTTATCCTGCCAAATGGAAGGGACTGGTAGCAGTTATATCCACTGAGGCTGATCGGACTGTTAAACCATTCACAATTCAACTCAAGGGAGTTAACAAACCTTTGAAAGTGGCTGCTCCAGAGCCAATTATTTTGTCATTCAGACCACAATATCCTGTTGTCAGCTTACAGAAAGTTCCTTGGAATTATGGAGAAGCTGAAGGATCCACATCTCATACAACTGTTGTAGTGTTGAGAGAAAATCCACTATTTCTTCCCCATAGGGTGATGAAGCCTGTTATCAAATCAAAGGGGAAAATTTCCATGGAGAAGATTGAAAAATTCCTCCATGTTATGGGTCATAATGAAGCCAAGGTAGTTTTAAGCTTAATAGAAGCTCCACATCAAATTTTAATATTAGACTTGGTTTTAACTTCCGAAGATCATAGGAAGATTCTACTAAAGGTTTTAGAAGAAGCCTACTTGCCGAAATTAGTGGATGTGGAAAAATTTCAACATCTGGTTGATCACATTTTCAACAACAATGTGATCTTTTTCACTGATGATGACATACCGCCCGAAGGGACCGGTTATTGCAAGCCGTTACACATTGCGGTTTTGTCCTCTGGATACATGTTAGCTGGAGTATTGGTAGATGAAGGTTCATCTTTGAATATCTGCCCTTACGCTACATTGCTGAATATGAATGTCAATCTCAAATGGATCCGAAGTAGCCATACGATCATCAAAGCTTTTGATGGATCCCGCCAGAATTCAATCGGAGAGATTGAGCTGCCAATTGAGATTGGTCCCTATACATTTTGTGTATCTTTTCACGTGCTCAAAATAGATACAGGATACAACCTGCTTCTAGGGAGACCGTGGATTCATATGGTTGGGGCAGTCCCATCCACTCTTCATCAGCAACTTAAATACATTATCAACAATAGCCTAGTCACAGTCAACGCTGAACCGGAATGTCCTCAACATGGTGACATTCCACTCCTCAATGTTAATTCAGATGTTTAGCTGGTCAGTTTTTATGCTTTGGAAGTAAGCAACACTCAATACCATTCTATTGGGACGCCATTTCCCATACCCAAGATTTCTGCCGAAGTTATGGCAGCTACTCAAGAGATGATGTCATTGGGACACCAGCCAGGATAAGGGCTAGGTAAAGAGCATCAGGGTATTAAGCACCCTATCCAAGTGCCCAGTCAAGCTGGGATAGTCGGACTAGGATATTCTGCCAGTTCCAGCCACAGGAATTCACATAAGCATAAGCAAATTCCTTCAACTTCAGCCACACGGCGATTATCTCCACCGGTAAATCCAGAGTCCGCACCATCTCCAGTAAAGGTGCAAGCTAGCATAATGGCTATGCTATTTCCCAAACCGATACCGGTAAAGGAGAAGGAAGTCTTTGTTCCGGATCCCAAGGTGGAAGATGAGGAATGAAGAATCAAGCAAGATATCGTCAAAATGATGTCAGGCATACATATCCTTGTCCATGATGAACACACAAATAGATACACCCCAGACGATGATTGCCCAGACGTAATGGTCATCATTCAGGAGAAGGAGGACATGACAGCCCCTCCATCACTACGGTTCACCAGAACTTTGCCCTTGCCAATTGGAGCAGAACTCTTTACATTTGTCGACAAAGGTAAAATGGACAGGACTTCTTTATGCCCTGTAGATATCATAACTACTTACTTTTCTATATAGTATTAGCAGTTGTTTTGTCCGTACATGCTAACACTTTGTATGATTAAACAATTTCATATATATTAAGTGAAAGCATATTTTGTTTCAGGACTCTGAACTTAGATGTTCCTGTACTTGCTGATAAGATGCCTCTTCTCCACAAGGATTATAGCTTTGATGAAAAGTTGAACTCCGACTTGATCGAAATACAAGAGGACATTGAGGTGCCTCCAGAGATCAAAGAATGGGTTGAAGATAAACCTAAACCCAACCTTGATCAAACCACCTCCTTCAATCTCGGAACCTTAGAAAATCCTAAGTTAATCCAGATTGGTTCAGACCTTACCCCAAAGCAGAGGAATGACATGGTTACACTACTAACCTAGTTCCAGGATGTGTTTGCATGGTCTCATGAAGACATGGTGGGTTTGTCCACTGACATTGTCCTTCATCGCCTTCCCATCAAGGAGGGATTCAAGCCAGTCAAGCAGAAACTTAGGCAATTGAAACCTGAGTGGAGTTTAAAGGTGAAAGGAGAAATTATGAAACAATTTCAAGCTGGTATTATCATGGTGTCCACATATCCTGAATGGATATCCAACATCATTTTCGTACCTAAGCCTGGAGGAAAGGTGCGAGTTTACGTGGACTATCGGGATCTGAATAAAGCTTGCCTTAAAGATAGCTTTTCCGTGCCATTTATCCACATTCTCATTGACAATACTGCTCAATACGGCATGTACTACTTCGCTAATTACTTTGCGGGGTACCATCAGATCATGGTTGCTGAGGAGGATCATGAGAAAACTGCTTTCATTATGCCTTGGGGAATCTTTTGCTACAGACGGTTGTCTTTCAGCCTTATCAATGCCGGAGCTACCTATCAGAGAGTTATGATGGATTTTTCCCACGACTTAATGCACAAAGAGATAGAGATCTACGTGGATGACATCATCGTCAAATCCCGAAGGGAGCAAGACCACTTAGACCATCTCAAAAAGCTTTTCAACAGGTTGCGTAAGTACAACTTGAAGTTGAATCCATCCAAGTGCGCCTTTGGCGTTAAATCAGGCAAGCTGCTAGGATTTCTAGTCAGCCACAAAGGGATTGAGCTGGATCCCACAAAAATCTAGGCCATTATGAAAATGCCCATTCCTCAAACAGAGAAGGAAATACGGGGATTTTTGGGAAGAGTCAACTTCATTAGTAGGTTCATTTCTCAACTCACAGCAACCTGTGAGCCTATCTTCAAGCTGTTAAGGAAGAACTCCTCCATGAAATGGAATTATGAGTGCCAAAAGGCCTTCCTTACCATCAAAGATCAGCTACTCAAAGTTCCTATTTTGGTACCACCCAGGGATGATGTTCCCCTGTTCATGTACCTATCCATAAGTGACAATGCCATGGGCTTTATGTTGAGTCAGAAAGACGATAGAGGCCTAGAATGAGCTATCAATTACCTCAGCAAAAGATTCAGCAACAGTGAACACAAGTACACTCTGATTGAGAAGACTTGTTGTGCTTTAGCATGGGCTGCCATGAGGTTACAACATTACCTCCATGGGCACACAACCCATCTCATATCCCTCATGGATCCTCTCAAGTATGTGTTCAGTAAGCCCATACTAAATTGTCGACTGTCCAAATGGCAGTTGATTCTGTAATAATTTGACATTGTTTACGTGACGCAAAAGTCCACTAAAGGTTAATCAATCGCGGATCAACTGGCCGCCGCACCTTCAGGGGATTTCAAACCCTTGGAAACATACTTCCCCGATGAAGGGGTAATGACAATTCAGTAACACCATCAGTACGATACACGTCAAACATGGAAGATATATTTTGATAGAGCTGTTAATATGGAAGGTTTTGAAGCTGGAGCAGTTCTAGTATCCGGTACGGGGGAGCAGTATCTCGTCGCCGTCAGATTGTAGTTTGTCAGCACCAATAATACAACTGAGTTTGAAGGTTGTATCATGGGGCTAAAACTTACCCGTTCAATGGGCATCAGGCGGTTAACTGTCTTTGGGGATTCAGAGTTAGTAGTCAAACAATCCACGGGAGTCTATCAAACCAAAGAGCTACATTTGCTGCCTTACCATCGACAAGTTTTACAGATAGCTTCGAGGTTCGAAGAGATCTCCTTTCTACACATTCCTTATAATAGGAATAAATTCGCAGACGCATTAGCAACTTTGGCCTCCTTGATTCATATATCTGACAAGGAACACATGCCAAGCGTTACATTAGCCCTGCAAAAGGCACCAGCCTATGAGAACTATGTTGGAGAAGTATCGGATGAGCTACCTCCCATCCAACAACCTTGGTATCAGCATATCAAGGAGTATTTATGAGATAGATCTACACCCGCTGAGGCGAGCCTGACTGAGCAAAGGCAGATTCATCGACTAGCTATGAAATTCTACCTGAGCAGAGATGCACTCTACAAGAGAGATGCAGGAATAGGTCTCCTCAGATGCCTAGATAAGGATCAAGCTCAGAGACTCATGGATGAGATCCATGGTAGAGAATGTGGCCCACACATGAGTGGCCCTTTACTTGTAAAGAAGATCCACAAAACAGGACATTACTGGCTTTCTCTCAAGGCTGACTGCAATGACCACGTCAAGAGATGTTATCAGTGCCAAAATAATGGGAATGCTATCCACGCCCCTCCACGGGAGCTCCACAATATGAGTTCACCTTGGCTCTTCTCAATGTGGGGAATGGATGTGATCGGGCCCATCGAGCCTAAAGCCAGTAATGGACATCGCTTTATCTTCACCATGATTGACTACTTTACCAAGTGGGTAGAAGCAGCCTCCTTCCCCGGGGTTACAAAAGAAGTCATCATTGTTTTCATCATAAATAATGTCATTTGTTAATATGGACAACCAGAGGTAATTGTATCAGACAATGATAAGAACCTCAATAACAAAATGATGGAGGAGTTATGTAGGAAATTCCATATCAAACACCTTAACTCCGTCATCTACCATCCAAAGATGAATGGTGCTGTTGAAGCGGCTAACAAAAACATCAAGAAGATCATGCAAAAGATGTCCGCCAACCACAAAGGATGGCCCGACCTATTACCTCTTACTCTGTTAGCCTACAGAACATCAATGCGCACTTCAACTGGGGCAACCCCCTATGTATTAACCTATGGGATGGAAGCAGTACTCCCCATAGAAGTAGAAATGGAATCCCTCAGAGTTTTGATGGATGCTTAGCTGAATGAAGACCAATAGGTACAAGACAGGTATCACCAATTGTCTCTAATAGACGAAAGGCAAACCGCGACTATATTCCATGGTCAGTTATATCAATAAAGAATCGCCCGATCCTATAATAGAAAAGTCTGGCTAAGGCAGTTTAAACAACATGACTTGGTTTTAAAGAAGATCATCGATAACCAAGATCAGTATAAGGGAAAATTTTCCTGTAACTGGGAAGGCCCATTTATTGTCAAGGAGGTACTGACTGGAGGTGCTCTCAGATTGCAGAAAATGGACGGCGATGAATTTCCACAGGTTATCAACTCGAACACCGTGAAACGGTACTATGTCTAAAGTTACCATCAAGCAAACATCCTGGTGTTGGATCATCAGATCATTAGTCATTTCAGTTCTTTAACCCATCATTACATACAACTTCTTTCTACACTACGCCCCTCAGGGAAACATACTCTTCAAGCCAGCAGCCTGGTTTTCAGATCATCAAATCCTTTCCTCTCCATTCGATTTTTTAACCCTTACTCAACTTCGGTTATCCCCCCAGGGATTGAACCTTTTACACCTATAGTTTATCCTGAAGACGGGATTAAACTTTTCTACGCTTGCAGTTGGTCCTAAAGACGGGATCAAACTTTTCACCCCTGCAGTTTATCATGTACTTAGGATTAAACTTTCTTCCCCCGCAGTCTGCCCTACACATGGGATCAAGCTTTTTAACTCGTCTTGAGGGGCGAACTACATCGACCTGATCTTTCTGATACACGGAAGTACATAGGCAACCATATTTTATATGGCCCGGTCGCAATAAAACAAAAATAACAAAACACTTCTACATCATTTTCCTTACAAAAATAAAAAACAACAACAATATTCCTACACTCTTTTTTGAAATAAACAACATTGAACCTCTTACACCAGGTTCGAACCTGATCTCCTCTTCAACTGGAGTACGTAGGTAGCCATTTATGGTTCGGTCTAACCCCCTACCAAAGCACAAATACTTGTTAACGGTACTGGGATCAAACTTCAATCCTCCACATTTCATTGGCTTCAAACTAAAGGGATAGAATTACCTGACCTCCCCATGAAAATGGGAGATTCGGCGACCATCTAAGCTGCGATTGTTCCTTGAAGAGCAACACCAATCCATAAGAGATGGAATTAACTAGGCTCCTCCTAAATAGGAGTACTGACGACCATCTGTGGTGCGGTCAATCTCAGAGAGGAAAGCCACACTCTTCTCCATATTTCCATACAGAAACTAGTCCCAAGACACTAAAGATGGTAGGGATATACACAGATCCATGATCCATTCTGAACTATCGAGAGACAACTCAGTGTCCATCCAGCAAGGAGGAAGTTAGAATACATCAAGATCACAAGTCCTGAAGAAGTAGACAAATATCAAGCAAGTATTCAGGCATATCTAAAAGAGAAGTGATCAAAAATATATATTTCCCTGCTATATATAATATTGTTTGATATACACAATGTAAACTATACATGACAAAATGGCTAAGCTAGTCTGTGCAGGAAAATACAAGGCTATCTACAGATCGATATGCATACGAGCTAGTAGGTCTAACATAGCATCTCTCTCAAGAGGAGGAGGTAATGATGTGGTCTCCTGTACAAGGATATCCGCACGAGCCAGCAAGTCCGAGGCCATCTGCATGGTGACGCGATGCTCATCAATATATGTACTCATCTCGGTAAGTATGCCAGTGGTAAGGGACCTCACTGTAGTACTATCTGTGATGGCTACATCTCGGGAAGATATGGCACTATCCCGCTCAACTATCACTGCATCTCTGGCTGATCTGGCCTCATCCTGCTCAACAACAGCGACATCTCTACGAGCTAATGCCTCATCTCTCTCTAACAGAGCTGCGTCCCTCCCATCAAGAGCTGTCAACATCATGGCTCTAACCTGATCTCTCTCAAAGGTCATCAAATGAAGACTCTGTTCAAAGTACTGTGTTGACTACTGAATCACGATAGTGCTAGTGCTGGGAGAATCTAAGAGAGCTGTTAGCAACCTAGTAAATGGCTCCTCCTCGGTGTGAGAATCAATGTCCTCCATCGGCTCTCCACCATCTGAAGCAATGCTTGGCACTGTGGATACTACCGCAGCCGATGAAATCTCTGTCTCCATCCACGCAGAATACGCTAGCGAACAACCCGTATGGCTAATAAAAAAAATAGTTATCTCATGTTGTTCCCAACAAGCATACACACGGGATCGGCCTCTGCTGATAGATGGCGAGAAGCTAAGTGCTGACCTAACGCCCCATCAAAAGGATGAAAGTCCTGGAACTGGTCAAACTACGACATCACATCCAGTGGATGGTAGGTAGTCATGCCCCTCAAACTAGCCATGGAGAGATAATCTATGCCCGGAACATGAGTGATGAAACTGTAAGGCGAACTGAGCCCTGAACACGACAAGATAGCAAACCGGCACTACAAAAAAATGGGCCTTTAACAATAATTTTTCGGGCAACGACTTTATAAGTCGTTGCTAAAAGTATATGTTTAGCAACAAAATTTGTCCTTCGTTGCAGATTGTGTCAGGCTTTCACTTTTTGCAACGAAATTCATAAGTCGTTGCAAAAATTTATTGCTAATTCATTGGCGGGAAAATTTTTTGTTAGAAATTCGTTGCAAAATTTTTGGCCACTTGATTTCCCGTCATCGTGGGCAATGAAAGCTTTTTTGTTGCTAAAAATGGGTCATTAGCAACAATTTTTCAGGCAACGACTTTATAAGTCGTTGCTAAATATAAACTTTTGGCAACGAAATTTATAAGTAGTTACAAAATTTGGAAACAAAATTCGTTAAAAATTCGTTGCAAAATTTCTAACCACTTGATTTCTCCTCATCGTGGGCAACGAAAGTTTTTTTGTTGCTATATTTCGTTGCCTAATATGGACCACTTTTATTGGCAACAATTTTTATTTTCGTTGCATATTTTATACAACTTTTTGCAATGACTATTAACATGTTGCCTTAAATTAAGATAATAATAATAACAATAATAGTACTAATAATAATAATTGTATTTTTAATAATAATAATAATAATAATAATAATAATAATAATAATAATAATAATAATAATAATAATAATAATAATAGTACTAATAATAATAATAACAATAACAGTAATAATAATAATAATAATAATAATAATAATAATAATAATAATAATAATAATAATAATAATAATAATAATAATAGTTCTAATAATAATAACAATGCTTTTTTTGAGAATCGAACTCTTAACCTCCCCCACTCTTTAAACAAATGCTCAAATCAACTGAGCTATAAGTATTTTTACTTTAAAGTCACTATATACCTTACTATATATATTACCCACAAATTATTGTAAAAAAAATATATTATTTAATATAAGTAAATATTTAACTTGAGATTACATAAAATAATTCAAAGGCCAAATTTAATCCATAAAAAAAATCTTTAAGAATCACCTCCGCACTTTTAAATACTTAAAATCTCATTAAATATTTTCACTTCACAATATTATGCTCACTACTTAAATTTTTTTTTAATTTAATTAACATTTTATGTGACAATGTTTAGAATATTGAGTAACGCTTCTCAGAACAAAAAAAAAAGTTCTTCAACATTTTATATATTAGTTATTCATATAATGATTGCTTCAACATAAAAATCTTTTAGAACACCCGCATATAAGAAAATAAACTCTTATTTTTTGAAATTCCATAAATTTATTTAACTTAAGCACTCAAAATTATACATGTACATTTTTTAAATATACCAACACGTAACACTTGACTATATGCAGATAGTATAAAACTCATTATATACAAAATATAGCGTAACTCATCATATTGTACAAATTTATTTGCATATAAATCATAAAATATAAAAATTTATGTTTACTTTCTACAAAATTAATTTATCACAAACAATGATTATATTTCCCCCAAAACGCATCATATTTCATTTAAAATTTTTTATTTATTTGGACACAATTTTATACAGTGAAATGTTTCACTCCGTCCGTCTCAAAATAAATGCCCAGTTTTATTTTTTTTAAAGTTATAATTTTTGAAATTAAAATTGTGCACATATAGATATATTTTCTAATTTACAAAAATTAAAGTTTGTAGTTAAATGGATGTAGTTTATAATGATCATATTCGCACACTTAAAATTTTGAAAAAAAATATAATTAATTTCTAAAATAATTTATATGAATTTTTCTTGCAACTTGTTATTTTACATATATACGTTTTGACAAGGGATGGGTAAGGAATCGAAATCGCTCCCGAAATTACACCAAAAATTGACTTATATCTTAAATTAGAGGGTGTTTGGCAATGACTTATAAGTTGGTCAAACTAAGTTATTAGTCATTTGTTATTATTTCTAATTTAGGAGGGAGAACCTATTTTTTTAATAAAAAAAACTGCCAAAACGACATAGTATTGGCAGACTATGCACAAATAAATTATACACAGCTGTGTATGACCATATTGCTCTATATATTAACTTACCAAACTATAATTATTAACTTGTTACAATTTTTTTACTTAAAAAACTTAATTACGATGTTGAGAGGCCGGAGCAATAGACAATATAATTTTAAAAAAAAGAATTAAATATTTAATGTAAACTTTTGAATCTAATTATAGATTATAAATATTGAAAATTTTAAAGTGTATATATATATATATATATATATATATATATATATATATATGTGTGTGTGTGTGTGTATATAGGGTTCTAATTCATGTCAACCAGTTGTTAGGAGTACTATTCCTGCAACTATCATCTATATCGTTAATCAATATAATTAATGGCTGAGAATAAAAAAAAATAAAATTCTTGTAGCTAAAATTGTAGTGACAGTGATTACACTTACTAATCTACTAAAGTAAGTGTAATTACTGTCGCTACAACTTGTAGCGGTAAGACTTTTATTTTTTTCAAACTCAACTATTAATTATATTGATCAATAATGGAAAATGATAAAGATGATGGTTGCTGGAATAGTACTCCTAACAACTGATTGCCATGAATTGGAACTCATATATATATATATATATATATATATATATATATATATATATATATATATATATATATATAGGTATTAGCTTGTTACAAATTTTGTACTTTCAAAATTTACTTGCGATAGTAGGAGACAATAACAATTGATAATATAATTTTATTATTAAAATATGTTAGGTTTGAATTAATTTAGAATTAATGAACTATACTTTAAAATTTATTATTTTTTTTCTTATTCTATTTATAATTGTAATTAGAGCATTCATTTTAAAATTAAAATTTAGAATTTCGAAAATGATAAAAAGTTATTTGAATATTAATTTAGATGATTGATTATTGTATTTATTAAAAATAAATAAATTAACATTCATTCATTAATACTATACTTTAAAATTCATTATTTTTTTCTTATTCTAGCTATATTTGTAATTAAATATTCATTTTAAAATTTAATATTTCAAAAATGATAAAAACTTATTCTAATTATAATTTTAAACATTAATCAGTATATTTATTAAAAATAATAAAATTAACATTCATTTATTAATAAATTTTACTTTAAAATTTATTATAATTACAATTACACAACTTTTATCTTTTGTTATAAACCGAAAAGATATGATCTAGATCTACATCTTCTTCCACTTAATTTCTTTTCTTAATGTTTGCTGAAGAGACGGAGGAGGAGGATCGTGGATTGGAGATGGAAAATGGTGGCTGGAGGTTAGAGAGTTGGACTGTTTTGGAGCGGATTTGGCAATTGGGATCGGAGATCTCGGACCGGTGGAGGGATGATTGGAGTGTGGAGAGAAAGGAACGGAAGTGGGAGAGGGAAGATTCAGCACGGTGGAGGGAAGAGAACTGTGAGAGGAGGTTAGTGTGGCGGAGTCGGAGGCGAGGGGTGGCGGAGGAGATTTTCATCTTATATCATTTATTTTAGGATGTTGTTCTGCCCAGAGTTTTTTATGAAGCCACAATCGGAAGCCTCAATTCTATAGTTCATTCAAATGTTGTTCGTCTCTTGTATCAAAGTTTTTAATGTAAGATGGTCAATACATTTGTATTGTCTTTGAAATTTTTAGCTTTCATTTGGGTTGCTTCCTTTATTTACAGATATGTGCTTATATGTATCTAGGTAATCATGTATTTATCATAATACAAGTAAAGGTTTTAATACTTGTAGGGATCTCATGAATGAAGGAATAGTTGATGTCGTCACTGATATTTTGTAGAGTCAAGACAAAAAGCTTATATTAACTGGGTAATGAATATAGTTGCCCCTCTTTTGGTGATTTCGTTCAGTTCGTTGTCCAAATGTACCTTCTTTATGACAAGTGATTCTAATGGATGCAGGACAGGCATCCTCATTCTTTTTCTGAATTAAGATCCAAACCTTACTCGTTCGTTTGTCACTCGGCAGGAAGGTGTTCCTCTTCTTAGACTTCTGGTATGGATCTATATATCATAATTTCCAAGCGCATTAATTTTGAAAATAATAGTTTTATCAACAATCATAATAACTACAACAGTAGTCTGCCTAGTCTGCCTGGTGTATTTATTTTTTGGTGTGGAATTAAGTAATGTAGTTATAAAGTTGGACTCAAAATAAGAGTCTACTTTTATATGTCAATGTTTGTAAGAGAAGTTATATAAACATAACAAGAAGCCATTATTACAATTTCATCATATATCATTAGGTAGATGGCTTGCGAAAGTGTTATATTCCTTTCTTCTATACTAATTGCATCAGTTGCACTATATAACATTCCTTCTTTTGTATATTCTTATTCTTCTTCTATCAAAGATAGGAAAGATAAAGGGAAGATAAGGGTTACTGGGTTAGCATATTGCCTGGGACTTCTTTCTTTCCAAAATGCCCAAAGATATTCAAAACCCCTACTCCTTGAAGGTGCCTTACCTTCCTTTCATTCATTATAACCCTTGAATGAGAATATTTACCAGCATGTCAAAGCTTAAAGGGAAAGTCTAGCTTAATCAGTAATCCTAGAAAAAGAGCTCCATAGATTCCAAGATGTGAGCAACAGAAAATAGAGTAACATATGGAAACATGCTTCACTAAGCTGCATGGATATAACATAATTATCTTGAAACCTAAGCCGCTACCACGAACGATGGTCAATACTGCTGGAGGTTTTGTTCCACATAAGTCTCCCAAGCTAGTATATAAGGATTATGGACCATTTTTTCTATTGCCATGTGGATTTTGATCGAGTTTCATAATATAGTAATAAAATATGAGTGTTGGGGGACTGTTAATGTAGTTTTTCAACCAGCTGGGCTGTTTCTGTTTTCATTGCATTGTGTTTTTACATGCTTTTGATATCATCCATCTTTTCTTGAACTTCACTTGGGTATGTGAATACTTGTCCCAGTTACATTAGTATGCAAGAGTGAATCTCTTTTCATCCTTGTGCTCCTTTCGCGTGGTGCTTAGTTGGTAGTTCTCATTTAATCATTTATATATGTTGATTGTTTGATCTTATTTCATTCTTTTGCAGAGAGATACAATCATTGAGATTTTCTATGAGAAGCACTTGTGTCAACTAATTGGTGTGATAACATCATCATGCTCTCATAGTGGTCCAGCTCATAAATCTGTTGGCTCTAGAAGTCTGGAGAGTCAAACTAGAGTGAAACCTGAAATACTTCTAAACATATGTGATCTCCTATGCTTTTGCATTTTGCACCATCCATATAGAATAAAGTAATCATCTTGTTGCTTGCACGTTCATCTATTTTTGATCAGCTGCATTAAAATTATAATTGATTAAATGTGCATTTCAATTTTTGTTTGCAGGTGCAACTTTCTTCTTAATAATGTAATACATAAAGTTTTATTTATGACTCGAAGAACGAAAAATTACCTTGTAGTAGCCACTGTTTGGTTTGCCCGAACTGTCATCTCACGCAAGGTAAGTTAATTCATTTGTTTTTTGGTGAGAGATATTCATTTGCTAATCTGAGTGACTATATATCTGTAGAACATGTGAGTACTTGTTGGGAAAATATAGGCAAACATGGTTAATGACATAATTAGATTTGAAATATTTTGGTATTAAGTGGTAACATGTTTGACTTAGTACTCTATTTGAAATTCTTAGCATTTGTCTTTATCCGTTATTAATGGATTACTTGTGAGTCGTGTCCAAGTTCTGTAACAAGGTCTGATGCTACTTTATGGGTTGTCTTTTTGTAGTATAATAGTTGGGTCACATGGTGTTTTGGATTAAAGGTGGTGATGTGACATTTTAAATTTAATGGTGCTTGGTGGTTATGCATAGCCATCCAAGAGCAAAAGTAAGCGGAGGCGGAATATAGAAGTTATGTACTTCTGTTATATAACATCAGACCTGAACTAGTAAAACCATTGTACACTATATTAAGTTGCATCTTCAGAATAAATGCAAGACACTACTCCTTCAGTCCCATTTAGTTGTACTCCATTTCAATGTTTATGAATCTTTAGATGTGCCTGTAATCACATTTATACATTAAATTTCAAACACCGTTATTATTTTATGTATACATGGTATATTTTCAAGTTTATTAAATATAATAACGAATGTACATTGTTATAATGTAAAGGATATATATGATTTTGTTTCTATTACTTTTATTAGAAATAAATTATTTGTTGTTCTAGCATCTTTATTTTCCAACTGAATATCCCCATGACACCACCATTATTTCTTTTACTGATGGGTTTCTGACATGAACCACTTTAATTTTTGAGTTGCGTGGAAAGTTTCCTTTTCCTCCTTTTAGCAATCATACTTGGCTTGTGTTTCATGAGTTGCTATTTAGTATTACATGTGGTTAGTTCTAGTATTACATGTGTTTCATATTCTAGCCATTGCCCATTGCAGCCTGATATCTTTAGTTCTAGTAAAATACTTTTCTCCTTGCAACTATGTTAGGACTTCCATCTTCTTATTTGCCAAGAATAACTTTTATAACTTGGTATAATAGTATAAATTTGTTTTTAAGAAAATTATTAGCTGATTAAGGCAAATATAAAATGATATTTTTTGTTGGTATTACTCCTTCTATTCCAATTCCAAATTTTTGACTTTTTAATGTTTGTTTGCAAAATCCTATAATTTAAAACTGATACAAGTTTATTTGATTTTAGTGCAAACTACAAACAACTATAGTTGTTTTAAATTAACTAGAAAATAATATTACTAATTACCATATTTGTTGCTTATAAAACATAAATGAATTCATATCAATTTACAAGATTTGAGAACTTAGCTTCAAAAAGTCAAAATGTATATGTAATTTTGGAACAATGGAATGGAGGGGTATATGATTCGTAATGTTGGTTAGTTGGTGCAATAAACTTTTTCTTACGAGTAGTGACTTCTTCAACTTTATACCCTGGTGCTTTGTTTAAACATGGCTGTATAGCAATTTCTTTCTACCAGGTAGGGTGAAAACACTTGGTTGCTTAGGGGTGTGAACTACTACTACCTAAGGCATTTATTGTGATAAGCAGCTTATAATATTTTTATGACTAATAGCATGCTTCATATGTGCTGAACTTACACACACACACACATATATCTGAATATTACATATTATATGTGTACCTATTTAGATAGTTTTCTACTATGCAATAATTGTTTTGTGTTCTGTCCAAGCAATTCATAGAAGCCTACCCCACTGTATCGCATTATAAACCAACTAGAGTAACAACTCATAAGATAAGTTAATAAGTAACACTTCTTCACGGACTATAAACTTTTAGAGTAATCTGGCTTTTTAAAGCGTTACAACTCATAAGATCTGTTGATTTCCCAATCTATAGTCAAATGTGATGGCATAATTATTATATTGTATAACAAAATTCGTCTTTGTATCCCTTTTCCCTAAACATATCGTAGAATATAGGAACTATTAAATGGCGACGTTCAAGAATTTTAAAGAGGAGTTGTCCCAATGTCTGTTGCATCCATTCTTGTTAGTTCCTGCACATTTGTTGATTGGATAATGTAATGCTGGAACTTTTGATGTCTCAAACTTTCTGTTTTCTATCTATTAAATTTACTCGGTTGTCTTCTTATTTCACTGTTTAACACTTTAACCTCATTTACAACATTGTGCATGTCACCCTGAAACACATGTCTGCACTAGCCTTTTGATGTCTATTTAGTTTTATGGTTGTTAAATCATAGTTGGTGATAGAATTAAAACCTGAGCTTTCATGTAATTTGAATTTTATATTTAAAACTGACATCTATCTAATCTTTCTACTTTCATCATGCAATTTTTTGCAGCTTATAGCTAGTGGACTTCAGGTTTGGGAATAATTTGACTACGTTTTGAGACCTGAGAAGGTTTTTTTGGGGAGACAAATTTAGAGAAGGTTTTGTGATTTTTTTTTTCTTGTAACTGTTCCTTGCAAAGATAGGTTTCTAATAACTCAGAAAATGCCTGATGAGTGGCTAAAAGTATTCTAGTACCCATTCTTCACAATAGCTGGTGAAGCTAGTGAGGTCAATGGTTCATGCTTAATGTTTATGGGCTGCATGCTCACATGTAATGCAAGAACAAAACAATTTGGTAGTCAGTAAAAAGGGTATTACCTTCTTCCATGCCCCTTGATTAGTAAGAAAATAACACAACATTGTTGTCTTTGTGTATTAATTTTGGCACTAAGTGCCTCTGGTGACCTATTTGCTTCATTTTCCTTACTTGCTATTATTTTTAAATATGTGCAGGAAGACTGCTTCTACGACCTGCCTTACAATACTGGGTATCAAATTTCCGTGCTACGTTTACGGAAGACAAGGGACGAAATTATGATGTTTACTCTCTCTATATATGTAGATATATACTTTGATTGAAGAACTGTGGTAGTTTTAGATGGTTAATTGTAAAGATAATGAATGATTATGTAGCGGATGATTTTATTAAGTTAATAATATTTTAATTTTTTGTATTTTTACCATTATTTGCTATGGGACATTGAGCCAACCAGGTATACAAAAATAATGTCAAATTTTGATTTGGCAACAATATAATTTGTTACCAAAGCATTGAACAAGTTTTAATATAGCAACAATTTTTTTATACATTTAGCAATAAATTTTCATTGCTAATGACATTAAAAATATAATATTTGGCAACGAAAAATTAACCTAATAACAATGGAGAGGATATTGTTGCTCATACTAAAATTAAAGGCAACATTTTTTATCGTTGCAAATCATATCAACTTTCGTTGCATATATAAAGAAACGACAACATATAATGTCATTGCTAATCGATGACTTTCGTTGCTATTGAAAAATAACCAGCAACAAACATTTTCGTTGCCGATTCAGCATAATGTCGTTGCCAAATAATATAACCAGCAACAAAAATCGTTGTTAAAAAGTTTACATTCCGCAATGAAAGCAAGCTTAGGCAATAATTTTCATAATTTACTGCAACGAAAAATGTTGTTGCAAAATGGTGTCAACTGCAACGAAAATGCATGGTCGTTGCAAAAAAAAAAAAGAATTCATTTCGTTGCCAATTAGCAGGCTTTTGCAACGAAATGGGGTTTTTAGTAACAAAATTTTAATTATTTTATAACAATACATTTTGTTGCTAAAGGATCGATATCTCTGTACGAAAGCCAAATTTTGTTGCAAAATGTATTAGTTTTGGCAACGAAAAAAATACGTTCGTTGCGAAACAATTAGCAACGCTCATTGTGCAACGAAAGACGCAACGACAGTGAAGTCGTTGCCAAAACCCTTTAGCAACAAAATTTGGCACCTTTAGTAACGAAAATCTGTTGTTGCTGAAGCCCCATTTTTTTGTAGTGGGGTCTACAATATCAACTTGGAAAATGGACCAAGATGCAGGATCTGTACACTCTGTAGGCTGGAAGGAATACGCCATAGCTATCTCATGCGTGAAACAATACCCGTGTCGGCGGAAGGTACCAATCTGTCTCAAGTGTGACATAAACCACACATACAACATGACTGAACTGCTTGTGAATACCTCTGTAGGGTAAGTGCTGCAAAATGTGGCCGACCTCAGTGTCTCTGCCATGATCATCAAAATAATGGTACGACCCTCCCTGAGAGCTCTCACTGCCATAATAACGCTGATGTCCAACTCATCCATGTATTGTGGCATGTACACATATGATAATACACACAACATCAATGCATCTGGTCCTCTAGTATGGTGAAATCTCCAGAATACCGAGCATGGTTGTCCTCATAGCCAAATCTGTCAATCAGAAAACACTGAGATATCATGTGGCCGGATGTGATCTCATCCTGCACAACTCTCCGCCTCAGCCCGGTGAGAGTCATAAACTGACGGCTTATGCCACCAATGGCCATATGCACGTAAGGTTTGTCAAGTGGCAGCATCGTCAAACGTGCATACTCCTCCAAAGTAGGAGTCAACTTCTGGGTCCCAAATCGAAAAACCTGCCTCTCCGGTACCCAGTGCTCCAGCATGCCCTCCACAAATCCTGAGGGAACCTTAAACATTAAAAGGGTCATGGTATGCTGCAATAACTGATCTACGGTCACCCTATCTGACGGTGACATACTAGCATACCTGCATCTCCGACGGGATGCCACCAATAATAGTGGAGTGTGTTATATGCAGCTGACTGTCGAAGAAGACATCTATGGGGGTCGTATCATAATACCATCCAGGGGTCAATGCTGAATATCTCTGCACATACATACATATGTATAACATGATACATGCATAACAGATAATAGATGGCAATATGATATAGGGAATGGAAACCTGTACATACATTCCTAAGTATATCATCATCTAATACATCATCTCTGTACAACTAAAAATATAGGGAAATGGGGCACAGACGCCCTACTACTAATAGTGGCCTATCAAAAGATATAGCGAGAATGGGGCACAACCACCTAATAGCTAACAAAGGCCTATCAAAAGAGATAACGAGAATACACATCAGAAGAAGATAATGGTGTCAATATCTACATCATCAATCTTATCCACCTGATGTAACTCCTCCTGAGTCACTGGATCTCTATCAATAGGGATGTCAGGCCTGTACAAAGGAGGATCTGTGCCGGCAAAGACAAATGGGTCATCTAAGGGGCCGACTCCTGCGTTGGAAGGATCAAACGAATCTGTCTCTGCCAGATCTCTGCCCAAATGCCGGATAAAGAAATGTGCCCAGTCCAGTCGCTGGGTCAACCTGTCAATCTGTGTCACATGAGTCAGATCTCAGACACAGGCTAGCCAATCCGTCATCATCACGGATCCTGGAACCATATCCCCCATGAACTAAGTGGCGCGGGTCTGGGCTCCAATGGTACGATGGATCCACCAATGCTGGAATACATCCTGAGTGCAAGAACCCTCTTACAATGCAAAACCGTCAACACCCAACAATGGGATATCAATGACAGGTGACTGCGACACAAGCCAATAATGCCTGACAGGAGGCAAGATCGGTATACGAATCTCTCCTGTAGTGCTCCTAATAGCACGCTCTCCTAAATAAAGCTCATATCCTCCATCTGTGAGAGAGGAACCCTATAGGTGGAAATCAAGTACTCGACACCAGTCGGGTACCCATCCTCAAATCTAGTGGCCAAATGCTCCCCATAATATGGAATCCATGTGATGACATCCGCTGTCAACAACTCCAACTGTAGGCGACAATGAGTGAAACCCTCAGCTACGGGGACCTCCGCCAGTATGGAATGATGCCATCGTCTTCCTCGTGGGTAGGTATCTAACCCTAATACACTCACTGGACGTAAACATAGGAGCCTCTCATAGGTCCAAAACTACCAACACAAAGGCAAACATCTGCTGTCAGTTAACACTCTTAACCTGTAGATAGTAAATGACAAGAGAAATACTTACCAGCAGAAATGGGTAAAATCCTAACCAAGCCTCGGTCAAGCCCTGCGAGTGCATACGCATGCCCTTGAGGAAATAGGCAAAGGTGTATGAGCCCCAATCATACTCTCCTATACGGTCAACATGTTACGTGGCCCTAATCAAAGCGAACGACACCGTAGAAGAGTTATCTTCTATGAAGCAGCCCCTAATGATCATCAGGAACAATCTCCGAAAAATGTGATCCCTGACTTTAACATCAGCTGGTATGGGCTCACTCAACAGCCCACTCATAGCATCTGTACTCAAAGGACCCTCACGGACAGTCCTACCCTTGAGCTCCTCCGCCGGAACTCCTAACAAGGATCTGATGGTAGTCGGGGTAATATCCGCCATGCAAGGCACCGGCGCCCCTCCAAACTCCATACCTATGATAAATAACCAATCCATCGGCGTCATCATTACCTCACAGTCCAACAAATGGAGAGACTGAGTCTGGTGAAACCAACGCTCAGACAATGCCCTGAGGTAACCTCAGTCATGCACAATCGCTCTATAGTCATGATGCAGAGCCTGGTACATGGAGTGAATGCTGAACCAGTTCCCTCGAGGCTGTGTAAAGCTGGGAACCTACAAAATGCTGATCGACATCAGAATCCTTTACTCCTCATCAATAGGAAAGAAGGAAGACTAAAATTAAACGTCATACCTCGTTGGCATGCAAATACATCGAGGGATGTCGACTCAAATCACCCAGAAGCTCTGGGTTTACTACCTAAATACTCGTGAGATCCCTACGGGGAACATGCACAATAGGAGCGGGGTCCACAATCGGAACATCCGCATCCTCGTCCTCGACGTCCGGTACATCAACCCCGACTGGACGTATCACTGCCTCCACCAACCGACGAGGTTGTCCAATAGAACGGGGTCGAGGCACTTCAGAAGCCCTCCTCCGTACATCAGAAGTGGTCCTGCGAGAACTACTCGGCTGATCCGGATCCATAATATCTGGACAACATGTCTCTAAATCACCTCAGAAAGGGTGTGGTATTTTCTAACCTGGAGCTTTTCAAAATATATTTAATGATTACATGCATGCATGCATTACTTTAACATACATCTACAGTAGAGTTAAAAATGCATGACTACTCAATGCCTACATTTTGAAAATTTTTTGCCATAGTTTCCTCTATAAATAGGACTATCCACATGCACATAGGCATAACTAGGTGGCCATTCAGTAGCACACCTGCACACAGTCATATACATACTATTTGCATTAAAAGTTAAAGTCATCAATCCATAAGAGTAGCCTAATTACCAGGATTACTTTGCTTTATCACCTTTGCTCATTTGTCCTCAAATAGGATAAGAAATAGCAAAAAAAAAGGTGCCAATTTGACTGTTTCAAAAGTCAAATTTTTTCACATCATTATGTTCAGCATGGTTTAATACTAACTTTTACTATGTTGAATATTTTTTATCAAGTCATTTAACCATACATAATCACTACTATGTGCTTAGATGCATTTCATGTGATAAGTCATTTTTCAACGAATAAAAACTAGGAAAGGGTACATGCATACGTTACCAGGACAGTGTAAAACACTTGTACGGTGATAGAATTTGCAGAAAGACGTCCGAACTCAGCAGATTTGAAGAAGAGCTCTTGGATTTCCTTCACGGCGCAACTTGAAAATGACTTATAAAAGCAACTTGTAGGACTTTAATATCCACAGTTGGCCACAGGTCCATCTGCGGCTGCAGCAGGTGTACCTACGGTACCCCTATATGGGTCCCACCCCTCCGGCTCGGTCTCATTTGTCCCCAACAGGTAGTTCATCCGTTGATATACACGTCAGTAGAGGATCAAATGGATCCCCAGCGGGGGTTACAACGCGTGGTCAACCGTTGGTTCACACGTCAATGAAGGTCGGGCAGCCTTGATAACACATATTGTTGGCAGTAAATCCAACAGAACATTGATATGTCCTGGCAATACAAACCAGAGAGGATCAACATCATCGGGGAGGATTGATGATGGAATATGTTATACACATTCTCAAATAGACAAAGCTTTATCCCCACAAATCTCTTGTACACGAGGGGCACATCTTCAAAATAAAGTCTGTATCAAGGATTCAGGACTTTGGTGATAACCCCAACGTCAACATCCTAAGAAGTTTTGATCACACATCTAAGCTTGCCGTCATTACCATCACCGGTAGAAACAACAGGGAGCCGACAATCATCCCCAGCATGTGGGAAAGCAATCCATATGCATCATACACTTGCATCATGTTGCTCCATATAGCATCATGTTTATCTTGTCGCATTTCAAGTGTCTAGGATTTTTATCCTATCCATGTCATTGCCTTGCCTGAATATGATAAAGAGGGGCATCTGTAGACACTCAAAATTTTCTGCACACCTGTTATTGACATTGTAGGAGGGTAGATTCGTCTTTCAGACATAACCCTGGAAGACAACTCACATCCAGTCTGGATACTATCGAAAGCTCAGTCTCAACCCCGAAACACACACCGGGAGCATCAGTTCCAACCTCAGAGATAACCCCGAGGCCTGCAGTTCCAATACTAAAAATTCCACCGGAGAAGACCGATTCATCGCGGAGATAACCCCGAGATATTCAGTCTCAGTCCCAACACTGGGAATAACATATTCCAACCTTGGAGATAACCCCAAGGAAGGCAGTTGCAGTTCCGAAGATAACCCCGAAAATGCTTGTTTCAAATGCATGCAATCAGCTTCAACCTCTGCGCTTACACCGAGGCACTCAGTACAAGACCTGGCCATAACACCAGGAAGACAAGAACACCTTAAAGATGACACTGAGGACCCTCAACACTTGCAGTAGTCTAATCTCAGAGATAACCTTGAGCAACGTCTGCTTTATCAGCCCAAACCGGAGATAACCCCGGTGAGGAGCAAAGTTATCATCCTGCCACCTTGACACCATATCACGTCATCTCAACATTTCAGACATACATTTCTACACAACAATATCCCACAAAAACCAAGGAAGTCCAATCCCGAGTGACTATTACGCAGGGTAACAGATAGAATTTGAAGCATGAGGACCGGAGGGTATGGTCTCATCTTCCTGACTTTGTACAACCTCTAATCCTATGTCATTACGTAACTCTCGACAACGGTGGTCCGAAATAGGTCTTACATACCTTAGTCGGATGCCCGGATTGCAATTCTAAAATTTCGAGCGGACATCACGTTGCACGCGTGCACATATTTTGAGACGGCAAGATCCACGAAGCTCGGGGCACCACGGGCAGCCACAGGTACACCTGCGGCTCCCCCCCTCTATAAATAGAGGGCTTGGGGTGGTCAATTTGGAAGGAAAAAAGGCGAGGAAGTCCTGTCCAATTTGTTCTGTACACACCATAAACTGAGTACTTTCTCATTTTAAACACTTTTAAGCTCATATATAGCTACTTTTTACCGGCGGGAGCCGAGTGTTCATCCATTTTAAGCTATAGAAGTCTTCTTTGGCAGCCCACTATAAGCCTTCTTAAACGCTTTAAAGCTTTTTTCTTCATTTTGGCACACACTATTCTTCACGTTGAGAGTCGTGTTGTATGTGTATGCCCAGACTTCGGTCCGTGGGTTCATTTTAGTTTGTATATATATGCTTATATATATGTATATATTTATATGGAATAACATTATCGAGTTATGCTTCGATTGAGCCTAGACTTATGTCTGGAGCGTTTAATTGCTTTCGTGTATATATATACTTATATATATGAACTGTGTGTCGAACTCTGTTCGATGAGCCTAGACTTACGTCTGGTGCGTTTAAATGCTTTCGTGTGTGTGTGTGTGTATATATATATATATATATATATATATATATATATATATATATATATATATATATATATATATATGAATTGTGTGTCAAACTTTGTTCGATGAGCCTAGATTTTACCTCCGGTGCATTTACTACTTTAATATATATACTTATATATAATAACTGTTGTTGGACTTTATCCGATGAGCCTGAATTTTATATCTGGTGCGTTTACATGCTTTTATATGTGACACCCCCAAATCCGGGTTACCTAACCCCCGAGTTTGGTGCTCACGATCCACAATATAATAATATCTAACTACCCATTTATATAGAAATAGTAATACATAAGTCATTAACAGAGATTGTTAATACATAAGTCTCAGGTTCACTAACCTTAACATTACAGACATACCCCTTAGATATACAAAACGGGTTTACATTACAGTACAACATAATAATAATATTGTTCATCATAACTAATTTATCACTATGCATTTTCCTTTGTTCTTTTCGCAGCACCTTCTGCAACTTCGTCCCTAGCTGAAAAGTTTTATTTAGCAAGGGTGAGCAACAAGTTTGCCCAGCAAGTTAAGATATACAATACAGTTATAGAAATCAATATCAAGTCTTCTCACATTCTACGTAACAATAACCTAATAATGAAAGAGTACAATGCTTTCAAGGTTTTCTACGATATTCAAATGAATAATCAAGAATTAATTCTACGAAATATCAAAGTGGAATATTTTTCAGATTTATGCTGAGCGATCCATTGGATCTTGAACTTCTCTTCTTGAGTAACTATCAAAGTTATACTTTGATATACCCAGGTGTATCAGATAACCATAAAGATTAAATCATACCCATCTGCAAGTATATAAAGTGATCTGCTTTAGTATACCCTATATTATGCATAATACTTAATTGCGCGCAAAGGTCAAGTATACGACCAATAAAATATTCCCTTTATATAAAAAGTTGTTCTTCTCAGTCTCAGAATCAAGATTTAGTTTTTTAACGAAATACTATGATTTCAATTTCTATTTACTTCTCGATCTAGCCAAAATAATTGGCATCGATCTGTCAATATCAATTGAATTCTCTTCTCGAACCTATCAAGTTCTAACAAATGTTTGTTTAGCCAGAATGATTAGCTAAGACATTTCTCAATATAATTTGACAATAACAGGAATTATCTATAATGTCAATTCTATCTTCTACGAATATGAATATCCAACAATAGTTATTCTACAAATGTATATTTTTCGAATTAATAATTCAATTTGAATTATAAAACATGCACTAACTGCGAATAATCAACAATAAATCCCTGGACGTGGTATAATTAACAATAATTAACCACTACAATAATTGAACAATATTAACTCAAGGGTGAGTTAGGAAACTTGCCTCTTCCGCTGATTACAGCTACACATAATACTTATCTGCTTTCGAAAGACCTATAACCAATAATATCGGTCTCACAATTAGCACAATATTTCATAGCACACAACACTATAATTCACAGTCAATCTTCTTCTAGACACGTTACCACATACTCACATCAGTGTTTATAACTTATCTAAACACTTATCAAGTCTAACTATTTCGGTCTGGCTGGATTTCGATCCATTCTCGGTATTCTAGACACCTTATCCAACAATTTACACATTGATTGTCAATTTAATCTTGGTCTCTAAGCTTCAATATTATTTTAGATAAGTCAATTATCATTAACAAAAATTTTCGAAAGCTTTTAATAATTATTATAATTTTTAATAATTTTTCAAACACTTAAATCATTTTTAAATGATTTAATTATCAAATAATCTTATTATCATTAATATTTAATCATATAAAAAAATTAATGTTATACTTCTCAAAATATTAAAGTTCTTGTTAATAACTTAAAATATTTTTAATCATTAATATTCTACTTAAATGATTTTTAAAGTAATTAAAATTATTTTTAAATCATCACCATTAATATTTAAATATTAATGTAATTATTATTAAAATATTAAAAGTCATTAATTATAACTTAAAATATTTTTAAAATATTTTTCTCATTTTTAAATGATTTTTAAATCAATAAAAAAATTTTAATTTATTTATTTAATATAATAATTAAATAAATCTAATATCATTAATATTAATTTATTAATGAGAATTCTCTAAAATTATTAAAAGTTATATTTTACAACTCAAAATATTTTTAAATTCATTATTCTTATTTAAAATGAATTCTCATCATTTTTCTCTAATTTATTTAATATACAAATTAAATATCATTAATATTCAAATAATTATAAATATTAATGAAAAATATCCCAAATAGTCAGAAATTATTTTTTATAATTTAAAATAATTTTTAAAACTATTTTTGTAATTTTTATAATTTATTTTCTATTTTTAAATAATTTTCGAAATTTCAAAAATTAGAAAATAAATAAACCGTCGCTAAATGGATATAGTGGCACTTTCTATCGTTATAGCTGTTCTGGGCCTCAAGAGCACTGACAAGGCAGTGTTTATGGGTGCACGTTTGACCACTCTTAAATTTCAATCTGATCATGTTCTGGGTTATCTAAAACTTTGATATTGTAGTATTAATGTCACACTACAATATCCAACCAACACTTTTGTTAAACAACATCACAACAAGGAGATCAAAGCCTCCAAAGTTGCTGTCAGGAAAATTCTGGGTTTTCTGGGCCCAGACAGTTTCGAGTACCTTCTTTGATGCTCGATTATATATATGTTCTGGTCTTGGTTCATGTGGTTTGATGGTTCAAATATGCAGTACTAGTGTCAAGGTACATTACTAAAGCAGCAACTCAGTTTATCATCAACAGAATCAACATGAAACACACGGTCAAAGTATGTCAGACAGTGATGTTCTAATTTTTTCTGGGTTTTCCAGAAAAGTAAAAATCAGTTCGGGTGGTCTACTTTGACCACCTTTCTCGATCGATCTGTTGCGGTTATAAGAGATCTAAGGTCCCATATCTGTAGTCCATCATACAAGCTATAACATGGTTACAAACACAACATCAAACAACCTAACACCTGTCAGATTCGAGCCTCACAAAAGGTTGTCAGACGCTGTAAAAGGCTTTCTAGGTTACCTAGAAAGTTCATGGTCATGCCCGGTCAACGGGTTTTGACCATGAATAACTTTAAATCCAGACATTAAATGGTACTGATTCCACTTGCAGCTTAAAGACCACATACCAGGCTACGTGTAACAACTTTAAAACAACAAAAATAGTAAACACAGAAAGATCTAGAGCGACTGACATTTCTTGTCAGACCACTGAAAATGTTCAAGAACATATTTTAAAAAACATGGTTTTTTATCCATTTTGATGCTATAGATCTATGTTAGATCAACATATATCAACTAAAAATATATTTTAACACTTGATTAAACACAAAATTTTTCTTAGTAACTTGGATCAAAAATAAAATTAGGGTTTATACCTTCTAGTTCCAATCTTGATCTTGATCTTCCTAAACGATATTGGGTGATCTAAGGGTTGTAATTGAGACTGATTTACTTTGAAATTTCGGAGGTTCTTGAATGAGGGAGAGTAGGTGAGAGCAAGATAGCAAAATAAGCAAATTTATATACTTTTTCTATCTTAGATTTGTTATATATTGCTTGTGGCAATTAATCACTTGTTGTGCTGTCAATTGGAGTGTTAAAATGCTGAGATTTTAGAAGTCACAAAGTCAAGTGGGTTGGTCACCAACTAAAGCGCTTGACAATTTTACAAGTTTCCTTAAAAAAATCCAAAAAGGGCACTTTTGTCATTTGCAATTTAAACTTAATGGCATTCTTGACATTTGTTCAAACCCTTAGGGTTTAACCCTTAAGGTTTAGCCCTAAGGTTTTAACCCTTAGGTTTTAAAATACTAACTTTCTAAGATTTTCTAAATTAGGGTTTTAATTTAGAAAATTAAAATTTTGAAACTAAAATTAGGCTTTCCTAATTAAATTAGGTTTTCTTAATCATATTTAAGTTTAATAAACACATTAAGCTTACTAATTAGGATTAGGATTTCCTAATTAGGGTTTTAGGATTCTCGAATATAAAATTAGGGTTTCCCGACTTTTGATTAGGGTTTCTAACGGTACGTTAGGGTTTCTTATCCAGAGATTAGGGTTTTTAATCTCTATTAGGGTTTATTAATTACAAACCTTATCCGATCAATTATTGATCAACATTTCTATACAGTACAAATACATACCCTTTAATATAATTATTTTAATTATATTTTCTATCGAATCCATATCCAAAAATTAGGGTTAAAGTTTCTAAAGCTCTTAAGCACAACTCTACTCTAATTTTATTAGTCAATACACAAATTGACCTTCTCGAGACTCGCATCACATATGCTTTTTCACAAAATTGATAATCAATATTAATATTAAATAAATAAATAAAAAATTATTCGTAAAATTTTGATTATTCGAAATCCCGGGTTATCACATTATATATATATATATATATATATATATATATATATATATATATATATATATATATTTTACATTTCGTCCTGCCTGGAGTTTACTTCGTGGTGGTTGACCGTTTTTACTACTTTTTGTACATTTTGTCCCGCTTAGAATTTTTTCTGTGGCGGTTGATTGCTTTTACAGCTTTATTTACATTTTCGATCCCCTATGGAGGTGCTTCGTGGTGGTTGATCATGTTTGTATATATATATATATATATATATATATATATATATATATATATATATATATATATATATATATATATATATGCTTACTGCTTTTATATCAATTGCGGCATCATGTGAGCCTAGGAATCATGTGATCACATATTCAATCTACTGAATCTATATTCGGTTCCCGTGATGGACATTTTCAGCTGTAAGCAGCTTGTAAACTTATTCACGGTGTTCGGATTTCCTCCTATAGTTTCCATGCCCATGAGGAGTTCGGTACTACTTTGTACATTATTTTCTCGAAGATGCTTCACATCTCGAAAATAAAAGCAATCAAGCCGAACATTTAATAAAATGAAAGTATCTAAAGGCCTCAAATACTATTGATTATAGGGTTTGAAAAACCTACTTTAAAATATCACTGATATATCTTGTTTAAAACTAAATTTTTACACAAGTTCAAACCCTGTGTATATAGGTGCGAACGAGGCCTCGTACTACTTCCAAATAACAGCACATTGACCCACACACACACACATTCATATAACAGTTTCTTAAAAAGTGGTGGTCACCGTGGCAACACGGATGTCGGGGGGTGCCTAACACATTCCCTCCGCATAAGCAAGTCCCCGGACCCTAATGAATCTGGATTTCACAGACCCGTTTAGCAGTGTCACATCACTGGGTCAATGTGCAAACCTTTTCTCGGTTGTGTTGGTATAACCAATTAAAAAACCAACTGGCGACTCTTAACAGTCCATCGTCGACATTACACATGTCGGGCCTTTTTCACTTGTTTTTTCAAATAAATCTCACCTAACATGAGAACACAAAAGAACAAGTAACGAAAAGAGACAAATAAAAATCCCGACATCGACAACGAGTAACTTTGAATAGCCTAATAAAGATTAATATTCCACAAGTCAAAATAAATAAATGCGAATAAATACTTGGCTAAGTTTAGTTTTGTGGCCTTTGCTATTCGAGTTATCAGATTCGTAAGGGTGTCTTAACACCTAGTACCCTAAAGCTGATTGGTTTGGGAGTATTGGTTGAAAGCTCGTTACATGGTTAGCATTGAAAAGTTTAAGAAAACTAGACATTGCACTGATCGAGTTAAAAAAAAGTGTATAATAAAAGATTTTTGAAATATGGGGTATCTAATCTATAAAGGGGTAATGAATTTCTTATATCTGTCTTTGGGCTTTATGAATTCTCAAGATTGATTGGTTTGTGGTGAGATTGATATATTGAACGCATACTGTGGGTTGGAGATAGATCGAATTGATGATATTTCGAGTTTAACTGATGTTTAATTTTGAACATTCATTTGAGTTGAGTTAAGGATATTTGAGGCTATATAAGGTTATCCAAGTTGAATCATGCCTGAGTTGATGTTTCATGTGGTGAGTTTTTGCATGCATTTTGTTTAGTGTGTTTATTTTGCTTGAGGACAAGCAATTGTTCAAGTTTAGGAGTATTTGATAAGTGAGATTTATACCTATTATTTGGGTACTTTTGGACTTAAGATTTTGCTATATTTAAGTAATTTTAGTGCATTTTATTTATTTTTTATATTGTTTTGTAGGAAAATGCAAAGGATGGACGAATTTGGAATTTTTGAGAAAATAGTGGCATTTTGGTAAATAAGTTGAAGTTGGATGTTGGGGCTTCCAAGAGCAGAATGTTAACAGGATTATCTTACAGCTGTGGCAATTTTTTGTCATTCCTAGTAGGATTTGGATGCTTTTAAACCTAACTTTGAGGGGGGGTGGGGGTCTTCAAGAATAAAAGGAATAGACTTAAGGCTAACAAGGGACACAAATTTTGAGACAGAGGCTGGAGATGAAACTTAGAGATTGCAAGGAGCACACAAGGAATTCAGATTGGAGATTGAAGACTAGAGTCAATTAATGAGTTTTTATTCTTTTTCTCTGTTTGTAATTTAATTGTGATGTTTTCTATATGATTTTTGGTTTTAATTTTTAGTGTGAACTGATTTTTTTTAATTAAGGCTACAATTGAACCAATTATTACGTATGAATTGATTATATAAGTTAATTCAATTATTTATTTAAATTGAGTTGTCTATCATATTTTGTGCTTATTGATTAATTGTTTGATCAACAATTACCATGTTACACTAGATGAATTCGGGAGATGAAATCTAGGGTTAGAAATGAATGTAATAGCATGTATTTTTATTTATTTGCATGAGATAAATAATTAGGGTTGTGAATTGAATAGGGATATCTCTTTCCACTGCATGTAGCAATTAGTAATTGATGCTTAACGAATTTAATTCTTTTATTTTGCATAGGAATATAGCAGAATTAATTGCATTGAATATTTTTATTTGATCACTTGGGAAAATGCTTATAAATACTGTGAATTCTTGTTAACAACTCACGTGGATTTAATAATTGGATAAAATGGGTAATTGATTTATATTGAATAATTTGGGATATTTTAGTCTTAAGTCTTTATTATCTGACTCAAATCTTTGTGTAAAAATTAGTTTTAGTTAATTTAATTTAGTTTTAATTGGAAAATCACTCTAATCACTTGTTTAAATACAATTAATTTGGTTAAGAGTTAATACTTGGTAATTTTTATTAATTAATTCATTGTGTGATCGACAACTCTATTATCATTAAATTACTTGTAATTAACCATGTATAATTGCATGTATTTATTGATTGGGAAATCAACCAACAAATATTCTTCAATCTTCAACATGATGTCTTGATCCCATTGTGTGCTACTTTGAATCTCTAATCTTCTCTCCAAGCTCTCCAAATCAATGTCCTTGTGTCTTCCTTTTTTTCTTTAAGCTTCCCTATAATAAGCTATTTATAGTCCATCACAGCAATCCCAAAGTCTTTTGGAATCCCCCTCCAAATCTGATGCAAAATCTGACTTGAAACTAACTATTGGTTGGGTTGGCCCCGACCTGGCGTTGCCATGCCAAGTTCCTTCTTTAAAGTTGCGCTGCCGCGCCATACATCTTACCTCTCTAGCCAAACTCTGGTTCAGCCGCGTTGCCGTACCAGTCTCTTTGCCAGCACTTCTTATTTGCTCTATTTTGACCTCTTTTTGTTCCCTTTCTCATTTCTTTTGCTCTCAATTTCTTCCCCAACCAAATTTCCTACAAAAACACAACTAAAAGCAACCACAATACTTGAAAATAACAATCAATCAAATCTTAAATGTACTTAATTCGTAGGTATGAAACCTACTTATCAACTTCCTACCGAACTTCGTGTGATGACGTCTACAACATTACGAGGGGTTGGGTTTTGCTCGGACTGTTGACCCTTTGGTTGCTTATGACTCGCGACTTCTGGATCCTTTCTTGGATCTCCTCGGTCTGTAATGTACTGGATTAACTCACAATTCTGAACATTCTTCAAGATCAAAATTTTTAGATGCCGTTAATCCTCAGTAGTATGATTCGTGGTATGGTGATAGTTGCAATATCGGTTATGATTTTCCCTCCACAGACGAGTATCAACTAGACACGGTTCAAAGTATGGTTTACCCCTGATCTCCTCAAATATCTTCGCCCGATCCGTGTTGAGTGGGGTATTAACTTTGTTGACACTTCTGTTCGGGAAGGGTGAACGACCAACCATTATTGAAACTTCACTTTGGCTGTGTCTCCGACCTGGGATTATTACTCCTATCTCAGTCCCTAGGCTTATCCGATGAGTGCGCTTGCTGCTTCAGAATCCCCACAGCCTCTTCAATGGCGATAAATCCTTCTACCGATCATATGCCTCCGACAGATCCTTCGGAGGATGAAACATTATATCCTTCAAGAGCTTCTTTGATTTCACCATAACTATCCCTATAGTAAGGAATTCGAGAGCCTGGGGGAGTTTAGGTCTATCACCATTCGGACTGTCTCTCGGAACCTTTTTACATACTGGCTTAGGCTCTCATTTGATTGCTGCTTGATCTGCATGAGGGATGCCGTCACCTTTCCCATCCTCTTGTTGCTCCCAAACCATTTGTGGAATTTCTGGCATAACTCCTTCTACGATTCGATTGAGTTTGGAGGTAAAGATACCATCTACATCCGAGCACCCTTTTTTAACGTCGTGACGAACATCTAGCACTTGGCAGCATCGGAATGATCGTAACACCAAAAGAGCCGATTATATGCATGGTTATGGTCATATGGTCGCTAATGCCATCATAACATTACATGGGCGGCACCTTTTTAGTGGGATCAGCCTGCACCCAATCAATTTTTAAAGTGAAAGGTGATGCTAGATCAACCGGTACCTCTTTTTCCTACATAATAGTCCCTAACATCTGCTCCAATTTTGCTACTTTTTGTGCGAGGGGGTAAAAAACTTCCTTCTGGGGGGATGTCTTGTGCCAATCCATCATATGCTTTGGAGAAGCCACCAGTTGTCTTTGTCCTGACCTCCCTCGATCCTCACTACCACCCTCCTTGGAGCAGCTTCGTCATCTGCTCATATCCTTCTGGGAACCTTCCGAACGATGTGTTTTAGAATGGTTCTATTGCGCTGTCTCCCGATGTCGATGCCAACTTGAGGAAACTTCCTCCTCGCCCACCAACATAACTAGTTGGGTGTCTAACTCTTTTTGTGGAAGACACAATGCTTCCATGGCGTCCTCGTTCTGTTACATCTTTCGAGCTTAAATCAGTTCTCTTTTATCCCAATCCCATAGTTCTCGATTATGATCTTCTTGAGTGTGCATACGGGATTGGGTGTCTGTGGCACAATTGTGGGGATTAAGGTTTTTTTACTGGTAGAAAATAACTGGTGTCGGGTTAAAGCCGTCTGAGCCTTCGATGGACACACAAAGTGGCTGCCAGGGCCAAGCCTATCTGTGATGCACTTGGCCAGTCCCAATCTATCCTTAATTGGGCCCCTGACTTGGGCCGAGGGGTTGACCGAAGATTTCTCCCGTTCGAAAACCGTGTTCGCCTTACTTGTCACCATAACTCTTCCTGAAATTGTCGGTGATTAAAAAATCAAATAGCACTAAAAAGGCCCTCTTTCAAGCGCCAATGTTAACGCCAAGATTCTTTCATGCGTCCAACCACCAAATAACGCATCTAATCCTGCACAAAAATGAAATTAGACGTAGAAGACTTGACGGCCTGAGCCGGCGGGGATAGCTCTGGCGTGAGAATAAGTACAGGCTGAAAGTAGTTTAACAATGGAGGCTTTTTATTTTAGTTCTCAAAGAATTATAAAATACGATGTACCTGTGAAATAGGGTATAACCTTGTATTTATAGTTGATCACACCACCTTTATCGCCATGTCCCCAAATTGGAATAGAATTCCTTATAATAGTAACTACTATATTAGGACAGGAGTCAATTTTCTTAAAGAAAGGAAGTTACCATAACTCTTCCTGAAATTGTGGGTGATTAAAAAATCAAATAGCACTAAAAAGGCCCTCTTTCAAGCGCCAATGTTAACGTCAAGATTCTTTCATGCGTCCAACCACCAAATAATGCATCTAATCCTGCACAAAAATGAAATTAGACGTAGAAGACTTGACGGCCTGAGCCGGCGGGGATAGCTCTGGCGTGAGAATAAGTACAGGCTGAAAGTAGGTTAACAATGGAGGCTTATTATTTTAGTTCTCAAAGAATTATAAAATACGATGTACCTGTGAAATAGGGTATAACCTTGTATTTCTAGTTGATCACACCACCTTTATCGCCCTGTCCCCAAATTGGAATAGAATTCCTTATAATAGTAACTACTGTATTAGGACAGGAGTCAATTTTCTTAAAGAAAGGAAGTTGAATCTAATCGTAACTCTTTCCTTAGAAATTAGAAATCAAATACAATCAGAAATAATAGATTCCTTAAAATCCAAGTCATTTAAGGGATTATACCAGCACGTGGGAAAGAATCCTACACGTGGCATGGGGCCCACCAAATCACATGGGTCCACCAAATCATGCCCCAACAAGAATGATCCAACGGTCAGATTAAGTGTTATTGACCATGTAACAAATTGCCAAAATAATAGAAAATAGATTTTCGAATTTAACTTTCTTACTTTCAATGGAGTTCTTTTCCTTTACTAATTTTCATTGATTTTTACTTCCAAATCTCCCAAGAAAAGTCTCCACATATCTAAAATATCAAATTAATATTTACCAATTAAAAATAAAAATTAATGATGAAGATGAAGATATTTTACCAAATTTCAAGTTTCCATCTTCAAATCATTCTCCACCAATCTTTATTTATTCTCTCTTCTTCTTTCTCTCAACGTAGTTAGTCTGGAGTAATTTTAATACTTTTTACGTTGTAATTGTGTTGTCTTATTTATTATAACAATAACTTTTTTAATCTCCGGAATAACTAGTTGTTACGATAAGAATTCTTTTCAAATTCAAAAAGATTAATACCACACTAATTAGTTATCTTATGTTATAACTATGCATACATAAGTAAATACTCAATTAACTTTATTATTATATTAATTACTATTTTTATTAACCACCAAGTACTTATTTCCTTTTAAAAAAACTTTAATTGTACTATTAAAAATTTGAGGTATTACACTACTTGTGTATATACTGTTAATATATCAAATTTATATTCATAATCTATGTAGTAAAAACTATTAGCACTGGATTCATTGAATAATTTTAAGAATATATATATATATATAGAGAGAGAGAGAGAGAGAAAGAGAGAGAAAATTAATATAAGGTATGTCTTAGCCAAGCCCAATGTAATATTTGATTACTTATTTTTAGGATCAATTACGTATTCTATTACATTTTTTAAAGTAATTATAACAATAGTGCAATATAAGTGCAATTAAGATTCCTTAATTTAGAGAATTAGTATGCAATTAGGATTCCCTAATTTAGGTAATTAGTATTGAATTACTTATTAAATTAAGAAATTAATAAGTAAACTCATCTTCCTGTTCCTCTTCATTTCTCTCTCTCAGAAATACAAACTCAGTCTCCATTGTTACACAAACTCTTCCCGCTCTCTCTCCTCCCTCATCCGTCGCTGCCGTGCCGCCGACCCGCTGGTTGGACCTCCCTATCTGAGACGGTGGTTTAACTTTACGATAGTCTCTGACGTCTCTAGCAGCGGCAGTGTAACAACCCGATATTTTCTATATAAATAAATCAGAAATTTTACGTATAATTTTTTTATTTATTTTAAAGATGAGGATTTGTACAAGATAATGTGTATAAGTAATTATGTGATAAATAAAAATATATTTATTACATGAATATTTACAAATAATTTAATTTTAGAATTATTGATTATTATTAAGTATATTCTTATAATAATTAATATGGTAGAAAGGTTTTTATTAATTATTTTCCATAAAAATATAATCATATAATATTTAAATAATATATGGAGTGATTTTTAGAATAATTATAATAATTATTTTATTATATGAATTTTAGTACAGATTATTAAGTTAATTATTTTACCTTAATTATTAAGGTTAAATATGGAAGAATAAATCAGATATGGAATCCAAACCCTAATTTTAGATTTTTATCAAGGAATGAGAATAATAACATAATAATATTATATTTTAATTTTTTAGTGCTATAAATATGTACTGTATGTACGTATTGATGATGTTTGGTCAGTTATGGTGTATAATTTCAAAACCTTAATATTAATTGGTTAAACCCTAGTTTTACTTAGGAAAACCCTAATTTGAAAATCAATTGTGAGTTTAAGACTGTTATATAACTGTGTTATATGGTTTATGTTGTGTATTAAATGATTAATTAGGTAAATCCTAATTAAAAATTTAAGAACCCTAAATAATTTTTAACAAAATCCTAAGTTATTAGAAACCCTAATTTTAAATACAAAACCCTAATTTGGAACTCAAATTAGAGTTCAAGATTGATTGGTAATTGTGTTAATGTGATGTACAGTAGATTTTAATTGTTAATTAGGGAAAACCTAATTAGTAATTTAAAACTCTAATGACTAGAACCCTAATATTAAACCCTAATTGTAATTTGGTAACCCTAATTTGTTAATTATAAGCTAAACGCTAATTAGTGGACACTAAAACACTAATGTTCATGTATAGTGCAATTAGAAAATTAATCATAATTAGAAAACAATTTCAACAATTTTAGAAACTAAAATTTATTTAATTTTATTTTTGTGTTCAAACCCTAGTGGAAAAATCTTACAGTTTGTGCTAAACTTTAGGGTTAAACCCTAAGGGTTTGACAAGTTTACATTTAAGCCATTAAAATTGTAAGCCAATTGACCATATTGCCCTTTGTACATGAATGAAGCTAGTATAGGTTTTGACAATAGGAGAAGTTGGTGACCAAATCCAACAACCCCATGTGATGAAAAATGACAGCAACAAGTCTTTAGATCAGCCATACATGCACCATACACTTCTATAAATAGATCAAGAGAGAGAGAGAGAAAGTCCCATTTTAGCTTATTTTTGCACAAACACATATCCAAGAGTTCCTCCCACTAAAACCAATGAATTTATATAGTTTATCAGTCACAAAAACCAGCCCCACTAACACTATAACAAAATCAGGAGCTCAGAATCATAAGATCAAAGTGAGGTATAAAAACTAACCTTAGAAAATTTGATCTTGATCCACATGTTAGATGTTATGATTGAGTGTTAAAATATGTTGGTTATAGTATATAATGATGATTTGGGTTGCTAGATGTTAGGTCCATAACATCTAGAGGCTCGGATTTGAAAATTTCACAAATTTGGAAAATTTGTTCTTGGTGGTCTGACAACGAATGTCAGACCTTATATCTCTGTGATCTTTAATGTGTTTTGTGTTTTAGAAGTTTATAGTTGTAGTCTGTTATGTGCTCTTGGATCTGGAGCAAGAATAAGGCTTATATCGAGTCCAGATTGCAAGTTATTTAAGGTCAAAAGGCGTTGACTGGCCATGACCGGGCGTTTCTGGGTAACCAAGAAACAGCCCAGAAACGACCTGGCCACGCTTTTGACCGGCTAGATCTTTCAGTGTGTCGTTGATTTATTGTTTGTGTTGCATCTAGGTTGTAGTCTTGTATATGAACTCCATGTTTATGCCTTATAATATCCTAATTATCAAACTATGTGATTATAGAGGACGGTCAAACCAGGCCAAACGATCATGGAAGCTGTTTTCTGGGTAACCCAGAAAACGCTTGACCATGTCGTCTGACATGGTTTGACCCGTATGAATATGTTTGATCTGTTGTTGTTTTAGTGATCTACTATGATATAACCCTTCCTTTGCATGCTGGCTACATACTGAATTCATTGCATCACATAAAGATTACACGGATCATAAGTAGTGGAAGCCCAAATGTGCATGCTCGAACTGTTCTTCATTTTTGGGCAACCCAGAAATGAAGAACAACCTCTGACAACACCTTTGGAGGCTCAGATCTCCTTGGTTATATGTGTTATGAACTTGTTTGTTGTTGATTATTGTAGTTATGCGCTAACACTTTAAGATTTGAACACAAGAATGCCATGAATAATCATAGATTATGATTAATAGCTGGTCAAAGTAGCCATCTCGAAACTGTGTATGATTTTCTAGGTTTGCATGAAGAACGCGAAGAACACCTACAACGACGGTTCTGTCGCTATAGGTGGTCTTTAGTGACAGTTTCTATATAAAAAATATATTTTTATTAAATAATTATAGAAAATTAGTTTTTAATTATTAAAAATATAAAATAAATTATTAAAAATTATTTTAAATTTCAAAAATTAGTTTTTAATTATTTTGAATATATTTCATAAATATTTAATATTTTTGGAATATTAAAGATATTTAATTTATTTAATTATAATATTAAATAAATTATTTAAAAATGATTTTAATACTTAAAAAATCATTTAAAATTATATTATGATATAAGAAAATATTTTAAGTTATTTTTAATGACTTTTAATGTTTTGTGATTAATTTTATTAATAAATTAATATTAATGATAATTTAGTTATTTACTAAATGAATTAAATAAATTAATTAAAAATCATTTTATTATATTAAAAATTATTTTAAATAATAATAAGGTATTTAAGAATATTTTAAGTTATAAAATATAACTTTTAATATTTAAAGATAAATTTCATTAATTAATTATTATTAATGATATTAAGGTTATTTAGTAATTATATTAAATAAATTAGTTTAAAAATTATTTTTATTATTATAAAAATCATTTTAAATGAAAATAAAGTGTTTAAAGATATTTGAAGTTATAAAATATAACTTTTAATATTTAAAGGACAATTTCATTAATAATTTAATATTAATAATTATTAACTTATTATTAAAAATATTAAATTTATTTAATAATTATATTAAATAAATAGTTTAAAAATGGTTTTATTAATTTAAAAATTATTTAAAAAGAATATAAATGAATTAAAAATATTTTAAGTAATGACTAAAGACTTTTAATATTTTGATAAATAGTACATTAATATTTAAATATTATTGGTAATTATTTAAAAATGATTTTAAATATTTTAAAAATCATTTAAGGGTAATATTAATACTTTAAAAGTATTTTGAGTTATTATAAATAACTTTAATATTTTGGCAATGATTTCATTAATAGTTTAATATTAATTAAATAATAATGATAATAGAATTGTTTAATATTTAAATTATTTAATAATAATTTCGATGTTTCAAAATTCATGATAAATTATAATAAATGTTTAAAAATTATTATAAGTCATTTAAAAATAATATGACTGATACTTACAGATATTAAGTTACAGATTAGAGTCTTAGACTCGATAAATACCCGATAAAGCCGTCGGTACACCGACATTTTTCAGAAATTGATCTAAACTTAGATAATGTGATTAGATAAGTGATTATTTGTGATTCAATGGTTGTTAAACCTATGTGCCAATGTGATTAGGTTATGTAATGACTGCAATAAACAGTATTATGTGTGACGATATGTTATTCTAATCAGTAAAATGATCTTATTACTGACAGGATATTATATAAAAGATAAAACTAAGTAGCGAGTTGTAAGCAGTGCATCAGGCAAGTAGTGTTGATCAATACAAGGTACAACGGGCTGATCACCCCCATGCCCGTAAGTTATGACGGTTTACAGATGAAGTTCTGTTTATCCTATTCAAAAATTTAAAACAATGTTTATAGTATGTCACCTTAACCCTATTTATAGTCATTACGTAGTTTCAAAAATTTGAAAGAGGGTTGTTATGTTATTATTATCGGTTCAGATTACTTCACAACTATCGATTTGTTGTAGAAGGGTAGTATAAAGAAAATATTTAAATTCTTTCATCTTATATATATATATATATATATATATATATATATATATATATATGTTATTACTTGCTGGGCACTCAAATGCTCATCCTTGCTTAATTTAAATGTTTTCAGCTAAGTGTGAAGAACTAGAAGGCTCGTGCAGAAACAAAGGAAAAGGAAAGCTAACCAAATAAGATTTGTGGTAGTTTATGTAATAGTTTGATATTGTTAAGACAATGATATATATTATCTATCATGTTGTGTAAGAAATTTATTAAAGGTTACGTACTTGGGAGCTAGACTCTGATAATTATGTAAATTAAGTTTGACATTTATATTATTGTTATTATTATTAGTATTATTCCTCTCATAGAAATGGTATCGTGAAGCACCGAGTTCGGGTTTCAAGTATCCAAATTTGGGAGGCATCACAGGTTGGTATCAGAGCATAGGGTTAAAAACCTTAGGTGGGCTAGACCTTAGGCTATAACCTTATAATAGAGGGAAACGTTGAAAATATAAATAACTCATATAGAGTTTAAAAAGAGATGAATTGAATAAATTAATCGTCAAATAAAATAAAAGATAACTTATATAAAACTCTTATTTGCTGTGTATATATACTATATGCTAATCAGGATAATTTATGTGTGTAGATGTCTGGTGGAAAAAGCTTGTTATATGCTTATAGCATGAAGAAGGATCAAATCCATACACCCGAGCTGATATCAAAGCCAATACCTAAATAGAGGCTCACAATGAAAACAACTCGGACGAGGTGATTATTATAAAAAACGTAGTGTCAGATCCGAAAATGGTAGAGCTGACAGATAGTGATCCAGAGACTAAAGTTGAAGTTGATCAAGCATCAACGGAGGTGCAGGATCTGGGGAACAAGGTTTCTTCTCTGGAAAGGCTGTGGGAAATAGAAAAGCTGTTGAAAAGTCAGTTGCGTCAAGCGTTAATAGAAACAATGGAAGAACAAGATAAGCTTAAAATCCAAATTGATCAGATGGGAGCCACAAGTAACACATCATGTGCAGCTCTGAGTAAGAAAGGGAAAAGAAAGATAGAAGACCATGACTTAGGAAAATTCGACAAGAAAAAAGGGAAAAGAATATGTTATCTTTGCGGTTATGAAGGACATACTACTCTGTATTGTCCCGACTATAAACCAGGTGCATGTTTTGTTTGTGGAATGGAAGGTCATCAGGAAAAAAGTTGTCCAAGGAAAAAGGCATAGCGAATAGGTAGTATAGGTTCTGTGGTGTAGGTGTGTTTAATATAATATATAGGATAAGTATGTCTGTGTAAGTTATGTTCCCAACTTTTGTATTAGTCAAGACTGTAAATCCTAACTTTTGTGGTCACAAAGGGATAGTTGATGTTTAAAGCATTATGTGATATGCTATGTAAAATATTCGTTGAATGAATATGAACCTATGTTTGAGTAATGAAACAAGCATAAAATATTAAATTCATGCGATAATATTTAGAATGTAAGTTAAATTTATGATTTTATTTAATCAGATAATGCCGCCAAGACGTCGAACTCGAAATCAAATGGCAGAAGAATCTGTCAACAACGCTGAGGGACAACAACAAGCAGACTCGATGCAGAACTTCGCGAATATGGTAGCACAAGCTATGCAACAGGGAATACCAGCCGTAAGGAACCAGCCGGATAACCGTTTAGCTAACTTCAAAAACTTTAAGGCTGTGGGACCGTCAGAATTCAAAGGTACCACTGACCCTGTTGAAGCCCATACTTGGGTTACAGAGATTGAAAAGGCGTTCGTGATAGCTAGGGTAGCTGAGGGGTAAAAGACCGCTTTTGCCACCTACATGATGAAGGGTGAGGCAAATTTTTGGTGGGAAACGAATCAGGCGAAAGCTGGAGAAGGTGTAGCTATATGGGATAGGTTCAAAACATTGTTTTTTCAAAAATTATTTTTTATCTAGTATGCAGGCTAGGATGGAGGTGAAATTTTTAGAATTAAAGCAGGAGAATATGACAGTGTCAGAATACGCAGCAAAGTTCAATGAGTTGGCTAGGTTCGCTCCGCATCAAGTTGATACGAAGGCTAGGAAAGCGAGAAGGTTTGAGCTGGGATTGAAACCCTGGCTCTACAATAAGGTGGCAGTGTTGTAGATCCCTACATTTACAGCACTCATGGAGAAGGCGATTATTGCTGAGGAGGGAAGTGAGGTCATGAGCCTCTACAGTAAGGAGATGAAGATTAAGGGTAAGACCAAAGGAGCTGGGAAGGTAGGAATTAATAGTGGGAGCAGGAGTGGAGATGGAAAGAGGAAGGTGAATAATTTTGAGAATGTTCAGATCAAGCAGGAAGGAGTTAAGAAGCCAACTGTGCAGTGTAAGACTTGTGGAAAGAACCACTCTGGGGAATGTTTGAAGGGGAAATTTGTTTTCTATAAGTGCGGGCAGAGGGGTCATATCTCTCCCAACTGCCCCAATCCAAGAATGAACAGTGAGTGTTTTCTGTGCGGATCGACTGAGCACAAGGTGAAAGATTGTCCGAAGAGGAGGATGGAGGCAGGGAGTGTGACTACTGGCAAGAGCAGCGGAACTCTGACAATCACGGGGCCTACATCGTCAGACAAGCCAACAAAATCAACAGCAAGGGTCTATAACATAACTGTTCAGGACGCGATGGCAGCTGGCAATGGGATTCCAAGTATTATTTGTATAACTTTTATTTTCTTTTACATGATTTTCCTATATATAGTAAATTATTTTATAAAGAAAATTTAAGGGAGGAATTTGAGTTCTTTTCGAAATTAAATTTCCGTTTAATAAGAAAGACAAGCTTGATGTGAATAGTTAAAGATCAGTTCAATCAAATTATGATCGAGATCTACTTGCAATGATTGTGTATGCTATGTATCCCTGTATGTATGAGTTTTAAAATGGTGATTCCAGGGACGGAATCTTTATAAGGGATGGTGAATGTAACAACCCGATATTTTCTATATAAATAAATCAAAAATTTTGCGTATAAATATTTTTTTATTTTAAAGATGAGTATTTGTACAAGATAATGTGTATAAATAATTATGTGATAAATAAAAATATATTTATTACATGAATATTTATAAATAATTTAATTTTAGAATTATTGATTATTATTAAGTATATTCTTATAATAATTAATATGGTAGAAAGGTTTTTATTAATTATTTTCCATGAAAATATAATCATATATTATTTAAATAATATATGGAGTGATTTTTAGAATAATTATAATAATTATTTTATTATATGAATTTTAGTACAGATTATTAAGTTAATTATTTTACCTTAATTATTAAGGTTAAATATGGAAGAATAAATTAGATATGGAATCCAAACCCTAATTTTGGATTTTTATCAAGGAATGAGAATAATAATATAATAATATTATATTTTAATTTTTCAGTGCTATAAATGTGTACTGTATGTACGTATTGATGATGGTTGGTCAATTTTGGTGTATAATTTCAAAACCTTAATATTAATTGGTTAAACCCTAGTTTTACTGGGGAAAACCCTAATTTAATAATCAATTGTGAGTTTAAGACTGTTATATAACTGTGTTATATGGTTTATGTTGTGTACTAAATGATTAATTAGGTAAACCCTAATTAAAAATTTAGGAATCCTAAATAATTTTTAACAAAACCCTAAGTTATTAAAAACCCTAATTTTAAATACAAAACCCTAATTTGGAACTCAAATTAGAATTCAAGATTGATTAGTAATTGTGTTAATGTGATGTACAGTAGATTTTAATTGTTAATTAGAGAAAACCTAATTAGTAATTTAAAACCCTAATGACTAGAACCCTAATAATAAACCCTAATTGCAATTTGGTAACCCTAATTTGTTAATTGTAAGCTAAATGCTAATTAGTGGACAGTAAAACACTAATATTCATGTATAGTGTAATTAAAAAATTAATCATAATTAGGAAACCCTAATTTCAAAAATTTTAGAAACTAAAATTTATTTAATTTTATTTTTGTGTTCAAACCCTAGTGGAAAAATCCTACAATTTGTACTAAAACTTAGGGTTAAACCCTAAGAGTTTGACAAGTTTACATTTAAGCCATTAAAATTGCAAGCTAATTGACCATATTGCCCTTTGTACATAAATGAAGCTAGTATAGGTTTTGAGAATAGGGGAAGTTGGTGACCAAATCCAACAACCCCATGTGATGAAAATGACAGCAACAAGTCTTTAGATCAGCCATACATGCGCCATACATGCACCATACACTTATATTAATAGATCAAGAGAGAGAGAGAATGTCCCATTTTAGCTTATTTTTGCACACACACATATCCAAGAGTTCCTCCCACTAAAACCCACGAATTTATATAGCTTATCAGTCACAAAAACCAGCCCCACTAACACCATAACAAAATCAGGAGCTCAGAATCAGAAGATCAAAGCGAGGTATAAAAACTAACCCTAGAAAATTTGATCTTGATCTACATGTTAGATGTTATGATTGAGTGTTAAAATATGTTGGTTATAGTATATAATGATGATCTGGGTTGCTAGATGTTAGATCCATAACATCTAGAGGAACAGATTTGAAGATTTCAAAAATATGGAAAATTTGTTCTTGGTGGTCTGACAACGAATGTCAGATCTTATATCTCTGTTATCTTTAATGTGTTTTGTGTTTTAGAAGTTTATAGTTGTAGTCTGTTATGTGTTCTTGGATCTGGAGCAAGAATAAGGCTTATATCAAGTCTAGATTGCAAGTTATTTAAGGTCAAAAGGCGTTGACCGGGCGTTTCTGGGTAACCAAGAAACAGCCCAGAAACGACCTGACCACACTTTCGACCGGCTAGATCTTTCAGTGTGTTGTTGGTTTGTTGTTTGTGTTGCATCTAGGTTGTAGTCTTGCATATGAACTCCATGTTTATGCATTATAATATCCTAATCATCAAACTGTGTGATTATAGAGGACGGTCAAACCAGACCAAACGATCATGGAAGCTGTTTTCTGGGTAACCCAGAAAACGCTTGACCATGTCGTCTGACATGGTTTGACCCGTATGAATCTGTTTGATCTGTTGTTGTTTTAGTGATCTACTATGATATAACCCTTCCTTGTCATGCTGGCTACATACTGAATTCATTGCATCACATAAAGATTACACGGATCATAAGTAGTGGAAGCCCAAAAGTGCATGCTCGAACTGTTCTTCGTTTTTGGGCAACCCATAAATGAAGAACAACCTCTGACAACACCTTTGGAGGCTCAGATCTCCTTGGTTATATGTGTTATGAACTTGTTTGTTGTTGATTATTGTAGTTCTGCACTAACACTTTAAGATCTGAACACAAGAATGCCTTGAATCATCATAGATTAAGATTAATAGCTGGTCAAAATAGCCATCTCGAAACTGTGTATGATTTTCTGGGTTTGCATGAAGAACGCGAAGAACACCTACAGCAACGGTTCTGTCGCTATAGGTGGTCTTTAGTGACAGTTTCTATATAAAAATTATATTTTTATTAAATAATTATAGAAAATTAGTTTTTAATTATTAAAAATTATTTTAAATTTCGAAAGTTAGTTTTTAATTATTTTGAATATATTTCATAAATATTTAATATTTTTGGAATATTAAAGGTATTTAACTTATTTAATTATAATATTAAATAAATTATTTAAAAATGATTTTAATACTTGAAAAATTATTTAAAATTATATTATGATATAAGAAAATATTTAAAGCTATTTTTAATGACTTTTAATATTTTGTGATTAATTTTATCAATAAATTAATATTAATGATAATTAAGTTATTTACTAAATGAATTAAATAAATTAATTAAAAATGATTTTATTATATTAAAAATTATTTTAAATAATAATAAGGTATTTAAGAATATTTTAAGTTATAAAATATAACTTTTAATATTTAAAGATAAATTTCATTAATTAATTATTATTAATGATGTTAAGGTTATTTAGTAATTATATTAAATAAATTAGTTTAAAAATAATTTTTATTATTATAAAAATTATTTTAAATAAAAATAAAGTGTTTAAAGATATTTTAAGTTATAAAATATAACTTTTAATATTTAAGGGATAATTTCATTAATAATTTAATATTAATGATTATTAACTTATTATTAAAGATATTAAATTTATTTAATAATTATATTAAATAAATAGTTTAAAAATGGTTTTATTAATTTAAAAATCATTTAAAAATGATATAAATGAATTAAAAATATTTTAAGTAATGATTAAAGACTTTTAATATTTTGATAAATAGTACATTAATATTTAAATATTAATGATAATTATTTAAAAATAATTTTAAATATTTTAAAAATCATTTAAGGGTAATATTAATACTTTAAAAGTATTTTGAGTTATTATAAATAACTTTAATATTTTGGCAATGGTTTCATTAATAGTTTAATATTAATTAAATATTAATGATAATAGAATTGTTTAATATTTAAATCATTTAATAATGATTCCGATGTTTAAAAATTCATGATAAATTATAATAAATGTTTAAAAATTATTGTAAGTCATTTAAAAATAATATGACAGATACTTACATATATTGAGTTACAGATTAGAGTCTTAGACTCGATAAATACCCGATAAAGCCGTCGGTACACCTACATGTTTCAGAAATTGATCTGAACTTAGATAATGTGATTAGATAAGTGATTATTTGTGATTCAATGGTTGTTAAACCTATGTGCCAATGTGATTAGGTTATATGCTGACTGCAATAAGCAGTATTATGTGTTACAATATGTTATTCTAATTAGTAAAAATGATCTTATTACTGACAGGTGATTATATAAAAGATAAAACTAAGCAGCGCATCAGGAAAGTATCTTACATTTACATTTTCTTTATGCAATGGACATGAGTAAGAATGTTTCTAAATTATATTAATATTGTACAGATTACTAACCCTATATTATATACGCTCATAGATTATCAACATGTTAGTATATGGTAATTCAGATATATATATATATATATATATATATATATATATATATATATATATATATATATTATGTTCGTTAATTTCTATAAATGGTTATACAAGTGTCCCCACTTGGATAATCATTATTTTTAATCACATGTTGATACATCTTTGTCAATTACCCGTATATATATATGTTGAATTATAGATTATTGTTGAACAAGATAAAACCTTTGATTTGGAACCCAGACAAGTATGAACATCCCTACACGGGAAAACTTTTATGCGCCCAAGGCGGACAGAGTAAACGATACCCTCGTTCTTGAATGTAGTGTTGATCAATACAGGGTACAACGGGCTGATCGCCCCCGTGCTCGTAAGTTATGACAGTTTACAGATGAAGTTCTGTTTAACCTATTCGAAAATTTAAAATAATGTTCATAGTATGTCACCTTAACCCTATTTGTAGTCATTACGTAGTTTCAAAAATTTGAAAGAGGGTTGTTATGTTATTATTATCGGTTCAGATTACTTCACAACTATCGATTTGTTGTAGAAGGGTAGTATAAAGAAAATATTTAAATTCTTTCAGCTTATATATATATAATTGCTATTACTTGCTGGGCACTCAAATGCTCATCCTTGCTTAATTTAAATATTTTCAGCTAAGTGTGAAGAACTGGAAGGCTCATGCAGAAACAAAAGAAAAAGAAAGCTAACCAAATAAGATTTGTAGTAGTTTATGAAATAATTTGATATTGTTAAGACAATGATATATATTATCTATCATGTTATGTAAGAAATGTATTAAAGGTTATGTACTTGGGAGCTAGACTCTGATAATTATGTAAATTAAGTTTCACATTTATATTATTGTTATTATTATTAGTATTATTTCGTTCATAGAAATGGTATCGTGAAGTACCGAGTTCGGGTTTTAAGTATCTGGATTTGGGGGGGGTCACAGGCAGAATCAGCTTCGCCTCCGACAGAGATTGATCGTCGGCAACAATCTCCGTAAAAAAAATATATCAAGGTCACTAGTGTCTACTGAAGAGATTGATCGTCGGCACTATTATTGTCGCCTTCCGCCGCCACCTCCACCTCCTCCTTTGCCGCTTCCATTATGACCGCTTCCTCCTCTGCCTCCACCACCTCCGCCTCCTGAAATTTTTTTCTCATAGTACAGTTGGTAGCCAAACATCCATACCGAGGTAACCTATTCAGTTTTATTAGGTTGCCAATTTATTTTGAATGTGATGTAGTTGGTAGCCAAACTTTCATACCAAAGTAACCTATTCAGTTTTATTAGGTTACCAATTTTATTTTGAATGTGATGCAGTTGATAGTCAAACCTTCATGCAGTTGGTTGCCAAACCTTCAGACAAAGGTAATCAATTCAATTTTATTAGGTTACAAATTTATTTTGAATGTGATGCAGTTGGTAGCCAAACCTTCATACAAAGGTAACCATTTTAGTTTTTGTGGGTAACCAAATCGTTAAAAAAAATTAGAACATTAACTCAGGTACTTCTGGAGATTTTCAACGGAAGAGGAGGATGATGAAGGGGCAGAGAGGGTGATGTAATGGCGGCGCAACCAAGGACTTCTGGAGATTCGCGATGGAGGATGATGATGAAGGGGAAGAGAGAGGAGGCCGTGATGAAGATAATGAGGGGTGAGGGAGATGAAGATGAGCATGAAGAAGATATTTTTTTTTTGTTTTTCCCTCATTTTATTTTGAATTTAAATTTATTTTTGTTGTTAGATCCCAAATATTTGAATTTGAATTATTAATTATGGCAGTTATTTCTCCTTGATTTTAGGTTTCCTTATTAATATGAATTGTACTATTTTTGTAATAAGGGTCCTAATTACACTCTTTTTGTAATTATTTTGTGCATGCACTAATGTTGTAATTACTTTCTAATTGTTGTATATTTCGGTAAAGAACCTTTATTTTTACCTCCTTTAGGCCTCACCTTTTTTTCGATTCTTGTTTGATAAAAATTTAGTCAACATCTTTTTGGTTCTTAAAAAAGAAAGTGAGAATGAGACGAGCCTTTTTTAGAAAAAGAAGCTCCTCATTATTGTTCTATCTTCATTATTCTAATTTTTATTTTTAATTATATACTTCACTTCTCTCATTACACCACCATTTACCAACACCACCAACCACCACCATCATCCACCACCCACAACCACTACCCACCACCACCCACCATCCCCCATCGCCACCACCACCTATTACTACCGCTCACCACCCCCATCGTCATGCACCACCATCATCGCCATATTTTATAGTAATTATGTAAAATTATCATAATTATTACTATGTTTTATTAGACTTGAAATATTTTACTAGTTATACATTATTGGTAATTTTATTTGAATTAATTATTTAATATTTATTATATTTTTATCCTCCCCTAAGTTTATATAAATTGATATAAAGGTAAAATAGTAAAATAATGTATTCAGACATACAATAGAGATTGGTTATCAAACAACAACTTTACATTTAAACTCTATTTTAAAAAAAGTCTCAATTTTATACATGAACTCAATTTTAATAAGATCTTATTACACAGTTTTATCAAACATTACCTAAGGTTACTTAGTAAAAACTTAGTAAAACGACGTAGTTTTACCTTGTGTGGTTAAATTTTTATTTTTGGGCTTTATGTAAAAAGAAATCTACAATTCTAATTATTTATACAAAAATAGGTCATTTTGTTAAACAGCCTTATATAAATTTGGCTAAGGCATGTCTTAGATTACTTTTTTCCCTATATATATATATATATATATATATATATATATATATGTGTGTGTGTGTGTGTGTGTGTGTGTGTGTGTGTGTGTGTGTGTGTGTGTGTGTGTGTGTGTGTGTGGAAAATGATCCATAGAATACGTTAGCTATTAGGACTGTTTCAACTAACACTCATCAAGCCGTCCAAAATTAGAGTTAATGGCTGAGATGAGGGCCCAGCCGCTAGAGGGAGTAGCGGCCTACAATAAATTTTAAAATCCTCTATGCTGACAGCTACTCCCTCTAGCGGTCAACAAAGAGGATTTTAAAATTCGTGGGTTATAAGGGAATTTGGCCCAGGCCCTAGAGGGAGTAGTGGCCAAATTCACCTTATACCCAATATAGATCTAACATTTTACTCCATTCCCATCCAAATGCTAAATAGCTGCACAAATATAACTCCAGAAAGAATCTGCTAGTTGTGAAATCACTTGTTTGTATAATCCATGGCTTCAAGCCACGTCTCTAAGACCCAACTGAAAGTGTCTTCTGTCTCATCCCTTAACAATGCAAATCCAAACTAGCAGATTCTTTCTAAAGCTATATTTCTGCAGCTGTTTAGCATTTTGGATGGGAATGGAGTAAAATGTTATATCTATATTGGGTATACGGTGAATTTGGTCGCTACTCCCTCTAGCGGCTGACCCAAATTCCCTTACAGCCCACGAATTTTAAAATTCTCTATGCTGGCCGCTAGTGGGAGTAGCGGCCAGTTCAAACGACGCCGTTTGGACTGGCCGCTACTCCCTCTAGCTGCCAGCAGAGAGGTTTTTAAAATTTATTACTGACCGATACTCCCTCTAGCGGCTAGGCCCTCATCTCAGTTATTAACTCTAATTTTGGACGGTTGCATGAGCGTTAGTTGAAACAGTCCTAATAGCTAACATATTTTATATATATATATATATATATATATATATATATATATATATATATATATATATATATACGGTCAGGATCAAGAGCATTCTCCTTAAATAGTATTCCTCCTTAAATAGCATTCTTTATTAAAACGACGTCGTTTTGGAGGGACGCGGTGTCATTTTTGTAAATACGCGGTGACATTGTATTTATAAAAATGCCACCGCGTCCCTCCAAAACGACGTCGTTTTAATAAAAGAATGCTATTTAAGGAGAATACTCTTGATCCTTACCGTATATATATATATATATATATATATATATATATATATATATATATATATATATATATATATATATATATATATATATATATATATATATTGTTAACACTGAAATCTGTTCGCTCGCCGAATCACCAAACAACGAATTTAACATGCACAGTTAGGGGTGAGCAATTCGGTTATAAGCGAACTGAATATGCTATTAGGTTATAACCGAAAACCAAAATATATGAGTTTTTGATATCTGAACACGTAGCCGAATTTTGAGATAATCGAATAACTGAAATGAAGGCTTCCATAATTATCATTTAAGTATTTAACAACATTACAATTTAGAACAGTCCGCAGAAGCAGCCAATGCCCAAAACATGATTACATTAATAATACATAATAATTCAAAATCGTAAGAGTCCAAGACCATAACAGGCTAACAAGTAGAAAGTAACAGCAAAAGCCAAAAGCTCAAGCAGTGCAGCAGGTAGCAGGCAGCAACCACCAAGTAGTAGGCAGTACAACTGTCAGCAGATGAGTAGAAGGCCAGAACCAAGAATTTATTTGCTTATAATTGTGGTATCTCCAAGCTTAACATGCATTTTTTGAAGCACCAGAAGGCTGTTAGTTTAGTTGCAAGTACAATGCCAATGTCATTACTACTTAAAGAAACTACATTAACCTTTACTTAAAAGACTCGTGCTTTTCAGCTGTTTTGTATTACATCACAAATGCAGAAGTAGAGCATCAACATTTCATATTAGATTTCATAAGGCTGAATTAAAATAAGGGCCCCAGATACTAAGTGAAAAAAGTACTCAAAAGACTAACCATCGTTATAATGGGAATATGGTTGTTCTATAGACTTGACCTGCAATAACCACAACAAAATACTGTTGTCAGATATCAAACTCTCTAGCAATTTATTATTCAAGACAAATGAAATTTTTTTACCGAGAAGATAATACAACAAAAACTTTTAAAATTTCTTTGATTTGATATTTTTACTGACAAAAAATTATAAAGGGTATAGGCATTCTTTTATAAAACAAACATGCAAATGTTCAAGTCCAGGCTTCACATTATAGGGGAAAATATAAAAAGTAAGAACCTGAACTTTTCAGCAACATTTATTCTTAATGGTATATATTGCCTCTGGACAAAAGCAAACAAAAACTCTTAAATTTTTTTGTAACAGAATAGCAAGTACATCATGCATAAAAACAGACTTGAAGCCTTAACAAAAACAAGCTCGTTACTTTATCATACAGAATCGGTTTTAATATAGGACCATTACTTTATTCAGGTAGCTCAATGTTTTATGACTCGTAGGATTTTGATGTTGCTCAACTAAGGGGAATATAATTCTAGAGTAGTTATGTTCATATTTTTTGCAAGTACTTTGTAACGAATGAGAATTTTGTTACAATTAAAAGTATTTATTGAATTAAATAAATATATTAGTTGGTTCATTTATTGAATAAAATAAAATAATTGATGAAATTTGTTGTGGAGTAATTTAATTAAGTATGACATATTAATTAAATTAATTAATGTTAAATAATTTTATAGTTTGAAGTTTTAATTTAATGAGGTAGTTAAATTAAATGAATTTTTAAATAATTATAATGTCGTGTAATGGTGGTGTTCTAATTTAAATTAATAATTAAATTAGAGATTTAGTAATTTGTTAAATAAATTATAATTATGTGACAATGATTAATTTGTTTAAAAGGTATGATAAATGAACTATATAATAAAAGAGTTATTAAAATAAATTAAAAGGGTTATTTGAGGTTCTAACTATACATTGCCTAGAGGCTCTACCATGTGATGCCCCCAAAATAGGTATACATCACCCATTCTGAGTCGCCGAATACATAGTACAGAACTTAAATACAAACTTTATTTATACAATACGACAAAATGTAGCTAAAAGTTTTAACACGAATATTGTCTCGTAGACAGTATCCAAACTCAAATAAAGTCCTCATTACAATTATTATCACACTATTTTATAAAATAGTGAGGACAAGTACAACCACCATCTCGGACCGTCACTCCATTCCCCGACTAGTCTTGACTACGTTCTCATTTTCTGAAGAGAGCAATGAAAGCAAAAGGGTGAGCTCAACTAGCCCAGTAGAAAATATTATGACTTAGATAATGTAGAATAAATTATCGTTAGTCTTCAACAGTGTTAAACTGATAGAATAAAATAAATAACAAGTTTAACTGCAGTGGAACAAGCAATCTAGTAGAAAAGTCAAGGAGAGCATGATATCTACTATCTTCTATGATTTAAAAAGTTTATCATCAATTTTATCGTTGAGACTCAGCTCAATAAATAATCCACATCACTGAATTATCCATGCACTACGGGCCAAGGATATTTATTAGTATCACATCCACGAATTATCCGTGCACTACGGGCCAACGATATTCGTGTTATCACCAATGGTCATGATCATGCCAACAATTGTCCATCAATGCAATACGGGCCAATGAGGACTTTTATCACGTCATTTGTAACATTACAGGTCATGATTATACCGAATAATTCATGGTCATAATCATACCAATCAATAGTCTATCTATGCACCACGACCAAAGATGACTTTCTCACAATATAAGCATGAGGATGATGATAATAATATAAGAATTCAATTAAATAATAAATTTTAAAGATTTATAATTCAATTTATCCAGAATTCAATAATGTCCAAATTGCCAACATGATACAGCTTTGTGGAGTAAAATTTAAGAACAATATTGTATAAAAAATGATTTGGACCAAAAAGATATCAATTTCTGTCATGAATAGTATCCCGAGTAAATAGTATCTAAGTGAATAGTACCCCGTGAATAGTACTTCAGGAATAGTACCTCGTGAATAGTACTCTGACATGAAAAGATTATAATTTATCAAGAATGCTCAGAATAATATTTCCATAAAAAGATCTAGATGAAGCGCAAATTTCAAAGATATTCTACTAATTTCAAGGAGTATAGAAGCAATACTTAACAAAACAAGTGTAGAATTCAGAATCTGAAACGAAATAATATTACTTGCATACTACAGAGTATAGAAGAAAATATTATTTCTTATGAATATTGAACAAAAATAATATCCCTTACTTTAAAAGGAGAGTACTTTTGACTGGTAGGATATGGATATTCTTAAAGAAAATTTATACTGTTTTATACGCTCAAAGCTTCCTTAAACTCTAAAGAAATACACTTAATATTATAGAAGAAGAATTCTCTGATTCTGGTGTGATTTTTAATTCTAAATTAAGCATCTTATTTATAGGAGAATAGAATGATACTATTTGAATGAATAGTAAGAAAAAAAAATCACAGACTGCACAGTGACTGTCACGAGAATTCGGCTAAAATTTTTGATTTTACTATGCAAATACTATACATAATAAAATATAATATATTATATTTTTCATAAAAGATAAAACTTATTATTATAATAATAATAATAATATTAATAGTAATACTCCCTCCCCTCCAAGTAATCCCATTCCCCCCCCCACCCATCCACCCACCCACCCCGTGAACAAATCATTCAATATATATATATATATATATATATATATATATATATATATATATATATATATAAAACAAAATTGAGATAGCTTTTACCGACAGTTTTAAAAAATAGGTAAGTGGGGGTCCAAATAATACGCCAAACTTTACAACAAATACTTCATAAGAATCCCCTCAATATTTTTAACAATGTTTATTCATCAATAATATAACTTGCAATATTAACAACCAGATCATTCCCAGGAAAGAGGGGGTTTTCCAATAAGAATTTCTCCCTATTGGCGCGCAATTAGATGACCAAACCCTTTCCTTGACAGAACTTTCTAGATATTATCAATAATGTAAATAATAATATGAATAACTTATCATCTCAATTATTGATTTAATAATATAAAATATTGTGACAATAATTGAATCAATAACGTGAGATACTATGCAGCAATTATTATAGCAATAATTGAGTATAACTAAGTGACTTCTCACGTAAGCATCAATAATCAATATCGTGTGCTACTATGCAACCACGCGTATTACTGTACTTTAATCACCGGTTATTTCAACAGTTAACGGTAAAACTTTCGCCGTTATTTTTATAAACAGATATTTCTGTCGTTTTCTAACTCCGACAATAATTTCTTTGTGGGGGTCCACCAATGATTGTGTTGTCGTACGAATATTCCATGTTAAAACGAATATTTCCCGACCAATCGAATATTTTATAACAACTTGCTTACTTTGCAAAATTTGTAAATATTACCCATAACTATAACATTATAACAAATTCACACCTTAATATTCAAAAATTTATTTTGAGAAAAAGTAATCTTTATTCATAAAAGTTGGGGTCTTACAATCTCCTCTTCTTATGAAATTTCATCCTCAAAAATGGTGTACGTACCTTGTATGGCGAAGAGGTGAGAATACCTTGATTTCATTTCAGATTCTCACTCCTAGGTCATTTCATCAACATCGTGGTTTCTCTACAAAACTTTGACTTAAGGTATAACCTTGGAGCGTAGAATATGTTCCTTCTTATCTAAGATTTTAGCAGGTACCTCTTCATACGATAAATCTTCCGTTATCTCGTCTGGTTCTAATTCAATAATGTGGTTCGGGTCTTCCACATATTTACGTAACATTGATATGTAAAAAAAGTTATGAACACGAGACATACTTGGCGTTAAGGCGAGTCTATAAGCCACAGTTCCTACTCGATCGAGGATTTCAAATGGGCTAATAAATCTAAGATTGAGCTTTCCTCTCTTTCCAAATCTTGTAACTCCTTTCTATGGAGCAACACGTAACAACACATGCATTCTAAAATTGATTTCCACGTCTCTTCGATGAAGATTAGCATAACTCTTTTGTCGATCTTGTGAGGTTTTTATACATTGTCGGATCATTTGAATCTTTTTCATAGTCATGCGTACCAACTTCGGTCCCAACAAAGTTGCTTCACCCACCTCGTCCCAGCATACTGGAGAACGACACTCGCATCCATACAACACCTTAAATGGAGCCATGCCAATACTTGCTTGATAACTGTTGTTGTAGGAGAATTCCACTAATGGCAAGAACTTGTCCCAACCTCCTTTGAAGTCTAGGACATATAGTCTTAATAGATCTTTAAGAGTTTGAATAGTCTTTTCTGACTGTTCGTCTGTCTGAGGATGATATGCCGAACTGAATCGTAAATCCGTTCCCATAGCTTTCTGCAGACTGACCCAAAATCGTGAAGTGAATCTTGGGTCTCGATCAAAAATTTTTGATACTGGCATACCATACAGTCTTACAATCTCATTTATGTATATACGAGCAAGACGTTCAAGTGAATAAGTTTCTCGTATGGGTAAGAAATGAGCAGACTTGGTTAATCTATCAACAATGACCCAAATTGCATCTATGTCTTGATAAACCTTTGGAAGACCAGTAATGAAATCCATGGTAATATGCTCCCACTTCCATTCTGGAATTTTGATTGGTTGCAATGGACCTTTTGGTACTTGATGCTCTGCCTTGACTTGTTGACAAGTTAGACACCTTGAGATAAACTCCACGATCTCTCTTTTCATATTGCTCCACCAAAATGTATGTCGAAGATCATGATACATTTTGGTACTTCCAAGATGGATTGCAAATGGTGTGTTGTGCGTCTCCATCATGATTTTATACTTCAAATCAGAGTCGTTAGGAACACAAAATCTGAAGTTGACTCGAAGTATTCCTTCTTCATCGATTCTTGCTTCTGAAATATCACCTTCTTGCACTTTCTTCTTCATACGCATCAGCTTTAGGTTCGTAAGTTGAGCAGCTTTAACTTTATCGATTAAAGTCAGTTTTACTCGTATATTTGACATCATCACGTGGGTCCCTGGAGTCTTTAACTCTATCTCCATCCTTTGTAAGTCATACCAAATGGGCCTTTGCGTTGGCAATATCGCACTCGTACCCATATATATGATCTTCTACTCAACGCGTCAACTATCACGTTCTCTTTTCTAGGATGGTATTGAATGGTAGGATCGTAATCTTTCAACAACTCGACCTAACGTCGTTGCCGCATGTTAAGTTTCTTTTGGGTTAAAAAATATTTGAGGCTTTTATGATCCGTATAGATCTCCACCTTCTCCCAATACAGGCAATGCCTCCAGATTTTAAGCGCAAAAACGACTGCTGCCAACTCTAGATCATGAGTAGGATAATTCCTCTCATATTCTATGAGTTGTCGTGAGGCATATGCTATGACTTTCCCATGTTACATGAGAACACATCCTAACCCTCTGCCTAAAGCATCAATGTAGATGACAAATTTCTCCGAACCAGATGGTATTGTCAGAACAGGTGCTGAAATGAGTCTCCTCTTGTGTTCTTGAAAACTCTTCTCACATTCCTCGCTCCAACTAAATTTTATATTTTTTTCGAGTCAGCTGAGTTAATGGAGTAGCGATTCGAGAAAACCCTTCCACAAATCTTTGATAATAACCAGCTAAGCCCAGAAATCTACATACTTCAGTTACTCTAAGCTTTGTATTACTTCAATCTTCGCTGGGTCAACAGATATTTCATGATTTGATATCACATGCCCAAGGAATGCAACTTCCTTAAGCCAGAACTCGCATTTCTTCAACTTGGCATATAGCTTGTTTTCACAAAGCTTTTAGAGTATTAGCCTCAAGTGTTGCTCACGATCTTCTCGGCTTTTGGAGTATATGAGGATGTCATCAATAAAGACAACCACAAAATGATACAAATATTCCTTGAATACTCAGTTCATCATATTCATGAGGGCAGCATGAGCATTAGTCAATCCAAAGGACATGACTAGGAATTCGTAATGCCCGTACCGAGTTCTGAAAGCAGTATTTGGAATGTCATTAGTTTTAATCTTTAACTGATGATATCCGGAATGAAAATCGATCTTTGAAAAGAATTTAGCACCTTGTAACTGGTTAAACAGGTCATCAGTACGAGGCAACGGGTACCTATTTTTTATGGTGACATAATTCAACTCCCGATAATCAATAAAGTCGCATACTTCCATCTTTCTTCTTTACGAATAGAACAGGAGCAACCCGAGGAGACGTACTAGGACGAATGAAACCGATGTCTAACAGTTCCTATAATTGGGTTTTTAACTCTTGAAGTTCAATAGAAGCCATTCGATATGGGGCTTTAGAAATTGATTTTGTACCGGTTCAAGGTCAATACAAAACTCGATTTCACGCTCTGGGGGTAGGCCAGGAAGTTATTCAGGGAATACGTTAGGAAATTTATTAACAATAGAAATATCATTCAAATCTGACGTATTTTTATTTAAATCCATGACATGGGCTAAGAAAGCTTGACATCCGTTTTTCAATAAACAAATAGCTTTATGGCTTGATATAACAGTGATTGACTTTAGTGGTTTGGTTGCTTGAATTCACATTATAGGTTGGTTAAGAATTTGAAAGCTAACAACCTTTTGAAAACAATCAATTTTTGCATGATGAGTAATTAACCAATTAATCCCTAAAATAACATCAAATGCAAGTATTTTTAAAGAGATAAGATCAACAGGTAATGTGAGGTTGCCGATTTGAATTAAACAAGATTTATAAATAGTGGATGTAATGAAGGTTTCTCCCAACGGAGTTTCAACAGATAAATCAAAGTCTAATTTCTCCGGAGCTAAATTTAAACGTTGACCACAAGTAGGAGAAATAAAAGAATGGGTAGAACCGGTATCAAATAAGGTATAGACTTCGTAAGAGTTTATGATTAGCTAACCCGTGATGACTTCGTTCGGGTTCTTCACTTTTTGGGAGGTCACAACAAACGCTCTCCCTTGAACTACCGACTTTGACTTGTCTGGGACGGCCTTTGGTGTCTCCATCCCTGCTAGACTTGACTTTATTGCACGACAAATTTGGGCAAGGTAACCTTCTCTTTTGCAATTATTACATGCTTTAGACTGCATCGTGCAGTTTGGACTAATGTGTCTCTCCCCTCCGCATTTGAAGCATAAAATCGGTGGTCGTTCTCCTTCCTTGAAAATGGGTGTTGGTGCTACTGTCTTTCCATCATTGTTGAATCTTCTCTTCTTGAAATTTTCACTTCTATTATCTTGGCCATGATTATCACCGACGTTGTTATCATTTTTGGCATGTTGATTCCCTCCACGTTTGTTGTCGTCGCTTCGATGACTGCTACCACTGGTATTATTGATTTATCGGCTGCTCTCTCTTGGTTGGGTTGACTCATTATCGCGCTCCAACAACTGAGCCCTAGTCACAACATCTGAATACACGCAAAGTTTGTGAGAAATGAGGTATTAACGTATTTCAGGTTTTAAAACTCTAAGAAACATCCGCGTTATACGTTCCTCATTATCTACCAAATGGGATGCAAACCGGGATAACTCGACAAACTTAGCCTCGTACTGCGACACGGTCATATTGTTTTGTTCCAGCTTGATAAATTCTACCTCCTTCATGTGACAAATACTTTCAGAAAAGTACTTGTCATTGAACAGTTCGTGGAGCTTCTCTCAAGACATCTTTAATGCGGCTGGTTGAGTATGTTTTACCGATTCCCACCAATAATCCTCCTCTCCTCGCAACATGAAGGTGACAAATGGAACCTTTTGCTCCTCGGAGCATCCCCAGGCGTCAAATATCTTGGTGATCTGCTTTATCCACGTCTCTCCCTTAAGTGGTTCTGGCTTTCCCAAAAACTTCGGTGGTCTTAACTCCTTGAACTGCTTAGCGGTGACCATCCATGAGTTGCCAGTGTTTTTACCTATATTTTGCATAGGAGTCTCTCTTGCCTGATGTTGCATGAATTGCAGAAAGCCTCTGAACATCCCATCATTCATCATTTGGTCGGCGTTGTTGTATACATGAGTATTGTTGCCTTCCTGATGCATATTATCCTGGTTATTGATCTATGGGGACTTAACGGTCTCATGTGCTCCATTGCTTATCTCAACATTTTCAGATGCCATTTTTAAACACTGCCACAAAATAAAGGTTAATTGACATACCACACATTATCCCTATATTCTGACCAACCAATTAAATAACAAATAAGATTAGGTAGGTCATACTAGCGAAGGAATTACCCGTCTCTCCCCTCCTAGTTCTAATCTCACATCTTAGCCAGGAATCATATCCCTAAGCTTTGATACCAACAGTGACGCCCCCAAAATAGGTATACATCACCCATTCTGAGACGCCAAATACAAGGTACATAACTTAAATACAAACTTTATTTATACAATACGACAAAACGTAGCTGAGAGTTTTAACACGAATATTGTCTCATAGATAGTATCCAAACTCAAATAAAGTCCTCATTACAATTATTATCACACTATTATATAAAATAGTGAGGACTACTACAACCACCATCTCGAACCGTCACTCCAATCCCCAACTAGTCCCGGCTACGTTCTCATTTCATGAAGAGAACAATGAAAGCAAATGGTGTGCTTAACTAGCCCAGTAAGAAATATTATGACTACGATAATGCATAATAAATTATCGTTATCCTTCAACAGTGTTAAACTGATAGAATATAATAAACAACAAGTTTAACTGCAGCGGAACAAGCAATCCATTAGAAGAGTCTAATAGAGCATGATATCTACTATCTTCTATGATTTAAAAAGTTTATCATCAATTTTATCGCTGAGACTCAGCTCAATAAATAATCCACATCACTGAATTGTCTATGCACTACAGGCCAAGGATATTCATTAGTATCACATCCACGAATTATCCATGCACTACGGGCCAAGGATATTTGTGTTATCACCAATGGTCATGATCATGCCAACAACTGTCCAGCAATGCACTATGGGCCAATGAAGACTTTTACCACATCATTTGTAATATTACAAGTCATGATTATACAGAATAATCCTTGGTCATAATCATACCAAGCAATAGTCCATCTATGCACTACGACCAAAGATGACTTTCATCACAATATAAGCATGAGGATGAGGACAATGATATAAGAATTCAATTAAATGAAAGCAAAGGATAAATTTTAAAGATTTATAATTCAATTTATCCAGAATTCATTAATATCCAAATTGTCAACATGATACTGTATTGTGGAGTAAAATTCAAGAATAATATTATATCAAAAATGATTTGGACCGAAAAAAAATTAATTTTTGTCATGAATAGTACCCGGGTGAATAGTACTCGAGTGAATAGTATTTTGGGAATAATACCCCATGAATAGTACCCCGGCATAAAAAGATTAAAAGTTATCAAGAATTCTCAAAATAATATTTCCATGAAAATATACTAGATGAAGCACAAATTTTAAGGATATTCTACTAATTTCACGGAGTATAGAAGCAATACTTAACAAAATGAGTGTAGAATTTGAAATCTGAAATAAAATAATATCAATTACATACTACAGAATATGAAAGAAAATATTATTTCTTACGAATATTGAACAAAAATAATATCCCTTACTTTAAAAGGAGAGTACTTCTGACTAGTAGGGCGGGGATATTCTTGAAGAAAACTTATACTGTTTTCTACGCTCAAAGCTTCCTTAAACTCTAACGAAATACGTTCAATATTAGAGAAGAATAATTCTCTGATTCTGGTGTGATTTTCAATTCTAAACTAAGCATCCTATTTATAGGAGAATGGAATGATACTATTTGAATGCACAGTAAGGGAAAAAAATCACGCACAACACATTGACTGTCACGAGAATTCGGCTGAAATTTCTAATTTTAATATGCAAATACTATGCAGACACTATTCATAATAAAATATAATATATTCTATTTTTCTTAAAAAAAAAGCTTATTATAATAATAATAATAATGATGATAATAATAATAATAATAATAATAATAATAATAATAATAATAATAATAATAATAATAATAATAATAATAATAATAATACTCCTTCCCCTCCAAGTAATCCCATTCCCCCCACCCACCCACCCACCCGTGAACAAATTATTTAATATATATTATATATATATATATATATATATATATATATATATATATATATATATATAACAAAACCGAGATAACTTCTACCGATAATTTTGAAAAATGGGTAAGTGGGGGTCTAAATAATACGTCAAACTTTACAACAAATACTCCATAAAAATTCCCTTAATATTTTTAACAATATTTATTCATCAATAATATAACTTGCAATATTAATAACCCGATCATTTCCAGGAAAGAGGGGGCTTTTCGATATGGATTTTTCCATATTGGCATGCAATTAGGTGACCAAACTCCTTTGCTCGACAGAACTTTCTAAACATTGTCAATAATACAAATAATAATATGAATAACTTGTCATCTCAATTATTAATTTAATAATATAAAATATTGTGATAATAATTGAATCAATAACGTGAGATATTATGCTGCAATTACTGTAGCAATAATTGAGTATAACTGAGTGACTTCTCACGTAAGCATCAATAATAGTTAATACTGTGTGCTACTATGCAACCACGCGTATTACTGTACTTTTATCACTTGTTATTTCAACAGTTAACGATAAAACGTTCGTCGTTATTTTTATAAACATATATTTCTTTCGTTTTCTAACTCTGATAATAATTTCGTTGTGGGGTCCACCAATGATTTTGCCGTCATACGAATATTCCTTGTTAAAACGAATATTCCCTGACCAATCAAATATTTTAGAACAACTTGCTTACTTTGTAAAATATAAAAATATTTCCCACAACTATAACATTATAACAAATTTATACCTTAATATTAAAAAATATATTTTGAGAAAAATTATTCTTTATTCATAAAATTTGGAGTCTTACACTCCATATTTTTTGAACGTCTGAAATATTTCCTTTGTTTTAACTGATATGTTAATTGGGCGTATTAAGCCTTTGTCAGTTTTATTTTTACGTACTATTCATAAGCTTAAGGAAGAACAGAGAGTTAGAGAGAGTTTGAGAAGAGCAGAGAATACTCTGGAAATTTGAGAACCTAATTCTATAAAATCAAGAGGAAGAAAAAGGTGTTATCAAGCTTGCTAATCATCTTTGATTAGTCTAAACAAGAAATCAAAGGTAAATTCTCTAAATTTCAAAAATCTTAGTTCTGGTTCTTAAGTTCTCTGTAAATAGGATTTTGGTGGATGAATGATTGAATTGTTGGTTATATATGTTTATAAGTATTCTTAATCCTTTTGATAGCATTTATAAATTATTTTGGTATATCAAATTCATGAAAACATGTTAAACATGTGGGAATTGAGTTTATAGTGGAATATATACCTTATGGCTTACTTTAAGACTAAAATTGACAGTTAATTCTTGATATAATCTACAAATTGATGTTGTATGTTGTTAATACATTAAGAAACGAAAAGAATGCCAGTTATATGAACTAATTTAGTTGAGAAACGGATTCGTAGTGGTTGAATTCACTAAATATGTCAAAATATGTGAAATAACATGAACTTTGATTTTAATCTCTCTAAATTTGGTTGTTTAAGTTATTTATGTTGTTAAAACCATGTTATGTACGATGGGTTATGATTTTATAAAGTCTATATTATCTGGGTATGTGTAATTTATTGTTTGAGTGATGTTTTTAGTTTTTTTAGCTTTATTCTATGTTCTTCGCGAACTAGAGTCTGTTTCTGTGCCGAGGTGCCACAGCTCCTACTCTGTGGGCAATCTCAGTGCTGCAGTGCCTGAGCGGATCTACAGCACTGGTTCCAGGTGTTATTATGGGGCCAAAGCGCCTGCACCGTGCCGCAGCGTCGGTTTCCAGTTCAAATGGTGGCACCGTAATGCTAGTTAGAAGAATGACCCAAATTTGAGATTTGAATTATAAAACATAAAGGAGGGTTTATATAACCTTGTTAAATGATAATGGTGAAATGTAAAACATGTTATAGGATGTATAAACACGTTGTAACCACGAATGATGATGATTATAAGTTATGATTAGTAAAGTATATGAAACTTAAACTTGGCGTTCGTGAGGCTTTGTGTTGTTGTTTAGGTGCTAAACTTTATGTTATGATTTTAGATTCATGTGGTTAGTATAATAAAATTTAAAGATAAGGATTGAGGTCTTGACTATAACGAAAAGTAAACTAATGACATCGGTATTAAAGTAACTAATGGATGGTGACTTTAAATGATATGTGTAGGATAATTGGAGATCGAGTTATAATAATTTAACTAACACACGAGGAAAGTTCTCTAAACTTAATCTCTTATTCAGCAAGTTCATATCCCTAACTTGTTATTATTATGCAAGTTTCTTAAATCATCTCTTTCATTGAGCAAGTTAATTAGTCTTTACTTCTTCGTTCCAAGCGAGATTTCTTTGATTATTCAAATTCTATAATTTTATTGAAAGCATTATCTTGTTATAAAATGTTTATTCAGTTACGAATAATTGTTGTTCGATCCTCGATCACCAATGTCATTGTACAATCTTACATTGTTGTACCGAACTTTTAGTTAACTAGCGGCCCTTTATTGATTCAAGTAATCCTTAGTTTATGAACGTTCTAGAATCTAAATTACCCTTAAAGCTAATCCAAACTAAATTTCCTTTGGGGCAGACTCTAATGTCAAAGTTGAGATGAACAACCCTATTAGAGGGGATTATATTACGTAATAACATTAAGATGTTTGTGCATAATATATTGTACAAAGGACTGATCCCCTGGAGTACGAGAAGAAAGGTTCATATAGCCTATAAGATTGTTAAAGGTTATAGTAAAGATACTTGCTAACCTAGGACATAGTTCATGGTCTTGTGACCCTCAGATGTACTTTTGATCTTATTTTCAAATCTTGATTCAAAAGCCAAGTTTTCTATTGTTTGGAAAAGATTATAATATTCAGTATTCATTGATTATTCCCATGTTATTATTGCTATTGTTATTCTTGTGGGCAATTATTTGCTCACTCTTGCATAAAATATTATAACTAAACTTGAGAAATCTGATGAGCCGTCCACTAGCAAGGGCAAAGGCAAGATGAACAAGTGACGAAGAATAATTCACCTTTATTTGTTAATGTTTATGGAACAAGACTTAATTATTATTATTATGTTATGCTTTTCGCAAATGATGTGACAAAGGTTAGACGACCTAGGATTTATTTGGAGATTATGCAACCCTTTAATGGGAGTATTATTCTTTAAGTTTGTGAGTTTTATATCGTTTATTTATGGGAAGTTAGTTGTGATTTAATTAGACAGTGGACACCAAATCTGTGGGATTAAAGTACTCGGATTTGAGGGTGTCACAAGTTGGTATCAAAACTTTAGGTTATGATTCTTAGGTGGGGGGAAATCTTAGGCTATAACCTTGTAGGAAATCAAAAATATAGTGGTGATAAACTCTTAAAAAGTTTTAAGGAATGAATTAAGGAAATTCATTGAAGATAAATAATAAAAGACTTTATGTGCTTATGTGTTAATAACCTATGTGCTCGCGAGTAATATCGAGCAGTAATTAAAACTTAAAATATTTTGTTGTCAGAATGACCAAGTTATGAGGATCCAGCCAGGTCAGAGAGGAGGAACCCCGAGTTCCTGGAGATGAAGAGCCCCGAGACATCCATACCGTCTGGGAGCAGTTGGTACAGAGGGAGCCATCCCCGTTGATCACAATTGTGGGTCAGAAGCATAAGCATGAGTTTGATCTGGAGGAGGACCCTGAGGAGATAGTGGTAGAGGATGAGGAAGAAGAGGATCCCGATTAGTTTCCACCTAAATCTATTGCAGCTGAGATGTATGATGAGTTATATGACCGTAACATAGAGTTACATGATAGGGTCAGGGAGTTGGAGGAGCTGGCAGCAATACATAAGACCGCTCTAAAGCAGAAGGATGATATGATTGAGGACCTCACTGAACGTCTTACAAATGTGGAGCAGCCGCTAATTCAGACAGAGAATCACAGAGATCAACTATTGGCTGAGATGGAGAACGTATAGTATGATCTGAATAAGGAGTCAGCTAAGCAAGCAAGAGCTGAAGACGCTTAGTTTAAGGCTTCTAAGTAGGCATCTAGTTGAAGGCAAGGTTAGGGTAAACAAGGCCAAGATTGATGAGACAGACTACGCTTTTTACACAACAATTGATAGGGCCCAGGACCGAGTCTTTTACTATCCAGTGCAATTTGAAGATTTTTCGTGGTACATGATGGATCGTAGGACGATGTTTCGTATCATGGAGGAATAGCGCAGAGAAGCTGTGCTATGTCTTAGTAGATCATGATAAGAAGAGTCATATTTTATGTGAATAACTATAAGAGTTAGTAGATGTAAATCCCAAATGTTGATATAAATAATAGGAGTGATGCTATCTTTTCTATGTTTTAAAAATTTGTGAATGAATACAATGCCAGAGTTTACTGAAGATGTTGTATGTTGAGTATTAATTTTAAAATGTTTAAGGTAAGTCTTAAATGCTTAAGAAATTGAGTGATGATCTAATAGGCGAATATCTTAAACAGAAAATGCTGCCAAGAAGACGTCAACCGCGTCAACAAACCCCCAAGGGGTCTACCAATAACAATAATGCCAATGCTAATCTAGTATAGCAGTTGGTGACCTTACTGACAGGAGCGTTTCAAAATCAACCTCAAAATCAGGCCGCAACTTTTAAAGATTTGAAAGTCGTGGGACTGATAGAGATTCAAGGATCCCTGAATCCAGTCGAAGCCCAAACCTGGGTCATGGAGATGGAGAAAGTTTTCAATGTTGATAGGGTCAATAATGACCAGAAGACCGCCTTCGCGACGTTTATGTTAAAATCGGAGGCTAGTTACTGGTGGCAAGCAAATAAGTGTCGAGGGGGATATGGAACAATAACTTAGGAAATGTTTAAAGAGATGTTCTTTAAGATGTATTTCCTGCCAAGCTCGTAGAACCAGATGAAGGTTCAATTCTTGGAGCTGAAGCAAGGTACCATGTTGGTTCCTGAGTACGCCGCAAAATTCAATGAATTGGCGAGGTTTAGGCCATATCAAGTCAACACGGACAAGCGTAAGGCAAAGATATTCGAGCAGGGATTAAATCCCTTATTGTATAGCAGAGTTTCGATGTTCCAGTTAAACTCATTTGTAGCGGTACTAGAAAAAGATATTATAGCTGAAGGAGAAAGTGATGCTCTGATCAAATACAACCAAGAGAAAAAGAATAAGAAGAAGAAAAGTGAAAATGAGAACAATGTTAGTGGTAGCCATAGTGGCGGTAATCAAAAAAGAAAGTAGAGTGAAATTCAAGTGCTGGAAGTCAGCAGCAGAATCAAAAAAAGAGGATTGAGGCTTGTGCTACCTGCGAAAAGAATCACATGGGAGTGTGTATGAAGGGAAAAAGGGTTTGCTACAACAATGGTCAGGAAGGCCACATTACGCCAAATTGTACCAACCCAAAGAAAGGAGCCTGTTTCACTTGTAGGTCAAAGGATCACTTCGCTCGTGATTGTCCTAAGAAGGCATCAGAAGGAGCAAGTGGTGGTAGGGGAAATAGAAATGGTGGCACTCTGACTATCACCGTACATGCGTTATAGAATTGACCCACCACCAAAACTTTTAACATGACCGTGAAAGATGTTGTGCAATCAAAGGATGTGGTGTTAGGTATTATTCCGATCAATGATATAAATATTTATGTATTATTTTATTCGGGTGCTACTTGTTCGTTTATATCCGATGATTTTGCTAAAAATTTAGATTTGCCTAAGGAAGAATTAGATTACCCTTTGAACTTAGAGATTGCGAATAGAAAATTGATTCCTATTAGGATTGTACATAATACCAGTCGTGTAGATATTAAGGGATCATTTGATGATGATAGATTTAATCTCGATTAAACTTGGGGAATTTGACATTATTTTGGGAATGGATTGGTTATTCAATTATGGGGCGGTAATTGATTGCCAAAAGAAGTATGTAAACCTTATGACTCCGTCAAAGGTAGTATTTTATAGTAGCAAGTCCCTTAGATAAACGAGTTGTCTGACGATGATGCAGGCTAAGAAATTGTTAAGATATGGATATATAGGATATTTAGCCTACATAGTTGTTGGTCGGAAAAACGATCACTAAACACGCGCAATTATACGCGATCTAACAAGTAATACAGTGATAAGAAGTGTGTCGTACCCACGAGGAACTATGACTAATATTTACCAAATACCGACTATGTATCACTAAAGTCTTATTCGAACAACAATAAATGGAAGTTTGATTAATCTAGTTAACTAATTAACAAAGCAAGTAAATGGATAACGAATGGTAATATATGGAATTACAAGCTAAGGTCAGAACTTAACCCCACACAAGCATTCTGTCGAACACCTGGCGTGCTATGTTTCATCAAACTAGCTACCCTTCTCTCTTTGGTCTTAATGGTCACGACAATTTATGGACTGAGAACACACAGGTGCTTATGCACCTCTGTCGAGGTATGCACAAACATATCCTCTCCAGATCCACCCAAAAGGGAATATAACAGAAAAGAACGTTCAAGCTAGATGCAATCCTACATATGTCTATGTGAATTAATCATAACAAGGAATTAAGCATAAGTTCTCAATAAGGTCGCACGTGGCGTACAGATATATGTCTATTCTATGCACAACTTATGCAGTCAAGACCCACAATCAAATGCTAATATATTTAGGTGTAAATCTACAATCCTTTGGTCGATATCATGTAGATTACTAAAATCATCACTAATGTCTTAGCGAGAATCATAAAGCACAAATATATTAAACCAAATCATATGGTGCCAACCGAAGAGATAAGACCGTCAATTTAACTAACAAAGGGTTCCATTATAACCTTAGAGCAAATATTCAGTTCATAATTATTAAACCAAATACAAGTAGCAGTAAAGACATCATTTATAGATTACAAAATAAGAGAAAACAAATGGATAAGAGGAAACTCTGTCAAAGCCCTTCCATCTCCACGCATTCCGCTTAAATCAAGCTTTCCAATCCGTGTCGCTCACTGCTTGTGTCTCTCCAAAGAAATACAGACTTCTCCCTAATCTACCTATTCTATATTTATAGAGAATGTAAGAGAAAGAAATTACAGAAGAATATCCTAAGCTAAGCTATCCTATATGATTATGTGGTGTCTGGTGTTCCAAATCTGGTATATAGAGGCTCTGCTTCTGTTTATACGCCTCCCTTCCTTCGCTAGGTCAAACCAAAACATTCACTGCCTGGACACCGGAGGTGGCGTTGCGGCGCGGGCATCAACCTTGTGTTTGGCGCTGTGGCGCCATGTCATAAATCCAAAAGACCGGAGCTCGCGCTGCAGCGCGAGCCCAAGAAGGAACAATAGCGCTGCGGTGCGGAGTTGATGTCAGCAGGAATAAGGAGGTGGCGCCACGGCGCGAGAATAACACTAGGCATTGGCGCTGCGGCGCCAATGTGTGAAATTTATCCGTTTTGCCCCTTAATGCTAGAAAACACCTTATAAGCCCTGCATTGCATCGATTAAGCACAATAACACTATAATGATCTAAAACCATATAAAATCTACGAGAACAGGTAACTATTTAAGTCATAAAATATTCGATTCGCGGGTATAAATCTCATGCATCAAATACCCCCAAACTTAAGTCTTTGCTTGTCCTCGACCAAACTATCTAAGGCAACACTAATACTAATAAAACATACGCGAAAGGAGAATAAAACAGTAAAGTAACATCATGGCCTCTAAGCTCGAACATAGCTACTCCAAGAGAACAGGGCAAACATATACATGAATAAGAGTTTATTCAATTTTGAGTATAAGACTGTATTTGATCCATTATATGTGTGTGTGTGGAGATCAACCATCCTAACTGATCATAGCTCAAATAAGCTCACTCAGTCGATTGCTAATACAAATAATGCACACTCTGCAACTTAAACATTCAATAAGCATTAAGAATAAGACGCAAGTGCAGGAAAAGATCAAAAGCCTCTAGCATGACGATAGTAAAATCGGACTCGGACAGTCCTTAATTACCTTACGCTATTCAAAACTACCCACGAATGAGCTTTTGATCAGTGACTCCCAAGCCAGACGACTTTAGGGCACTAGGTGTAGAACACCCCTATGAATCTAATAACTCGAGCAGTAAAGGCCACGTAATCAATATAAGCCAACTGAGACTTTACAACAAAAACGAAGATTATTAAGCGAGTGCATTTTATGCTCCATCTCGATATCGGTCCTGCGTTTATAAGTCAGTACGTTTTACGCTCCATCTCGAACCACCACAAAACTTTCGATAAAAACTCTTCTTTTCTATTTTTATTCTCATTTCATTCAATTTTTTTTTATTTTATGTCAACATGCCAGAATCCAAGATCCAAAAACTGTATAAACGTCTAAGTCTTTTATTACCTTGTAAAAGTGAAAGTTTATAATAGTGAACAAACTCTCAAAGTAATAAACACGCGAACTAAATTTAAAAAATTCACGAGTTAACACAGTTGGTCGGTGCTTACTATGAAGGACGGAACAATAACAGTCTAAACTTATCGATTGAACAACCCTAGCTCATACATGCTTGACACGACTCTAAGAGATAGACATAATTACTTGGTGTTTGTCATCAGTCACAATAAAAAATAATGATACGTATAACACCCTTGCTAAATAGCAGCTCAAAATAGGGTAAAAAGGCCATTCACATGGCACAAGCATCTAAATATGTATAAGCCCCAAAAAGATGGCTATAAACCACAATCATGCTAATAAAAATCAAAGCATTAATAAATAAAACCAAAAATAGTTCATGGCATAATAATAAAAATCCCAACATAATCTCGCAGTTTCAAAATGACTGCACCATAATACTGATAATGAAAACATAATAAAGTACTAAAGTTTGCAACGTAACATGGCAGTACAGAAATAAGACGATAATAGCACCCCCAAACTTGAGGTGAGCAATGCACTCATTACTAAACATAAAGCAATCGTATACAAGAGGGCTTCCCTGAAGTTCGCTCACTCAGCAGCGGTTTCGTCCTCATCAGCTTCGTCTGGCGGTGATGGTGGAGGGTATGGTGGGAAAACAGGAGGCTCTGGGAACTGGTATGGCGTGAACTCAGCGTTCTCGCCACAATAGTCGGTGTAAATGCTCTACATAGTGTTCACCAGCTTAGCCTGGTACTGCAAGCTATATCCTGCCTCTAAGCCACTACTGCTATATGCCTCTGCTGCCTCAGCACCTCGGCGTCGTGCTTTTGATAGAGCAAAGTGAGGGACGCCATAATGTCAGTCAGTAGGCCCTGTGAAACTGGGCCTGCGTCTAGAGGATATGCCTACTCTGGCTCTGCTGTAGGTGGCCCGTAGCCTTCGCCTCTGACATAAGACTCTGCCCCCGTCCCATACATTATAGCGTGAGATCGTCTGATAGTCAATGACTGACATTGGCGGCAGAGCTATCTCCTCAGGCCCCCAATGAATACCTACCCTCTAGCACAGCCTCGTGATCAAGGATGGATGTGGGAGACCCGCAACGACTGTGCTCTTTATAGCCTTAATGATGGACTCGTGTATGAGAACACCGATGTCCACGTTTAGGCCCGTGACAATGGCAAATAGTAAAATCGCTCCGTCCTTAGTCACATTGCTCAGATGACGGGTCAGAATGACGTTGGCGCATATGAAGCTGAACCACGCCTTCCCATAGCGACTGAGCGCTGAAGTCGGGAAACTGGTCTTTTTACCTGTATAGTCGCTTTTCTTCCATGCGGTCCCGGGCTTGCATAGCCTCATGATAATATCCTCGAGATCATAGCTGCGGAGCCCCAGCTACATATAATCCTTGCCCTTATTGTTGGGCATGGCAAATAGTGCGTTAATAGCTAGGCTTCCAAAATCTACTGCTTTCCCACTGACTTGGACAACCGGAGGTCCCTCGGCACTAGCGCTGGCGTAGAACTCCTGAACCACAGATACACTGGCCGATTCAGGTGACCTCGTGAAGTGGATCCATTGGCATCCTGAAATCATAGTCACCAACTCGCCATCATTTTTGCCCGGCCTCAAACTCCGCTCGGGAATCAAATTTTGAGCGGCAAAAGAACTTTTGTAACGTTTCCATGCCTCCTCGCTCACAATATTGGCACTGTCCCATGCCGTTGGTGGTGTCGTAGACGACAAACCTCCCATACTAAGGTGTTGCCTCTTTTGTGCCATGTCTAAAACCTCAGTTGGTTTGATGCAAACGAAGTCCCTAAGCAGTGCCAAACTTCTATAGAAACTACCCTCTAAGCAAACACAGCAAATCCTCAATGAAATCCCAATGATTCTAAGCCAAAACAGTTCAACTTTTCTCTCATGCAAATTATCGAACGCCTTGTGTGCGCTCTAAAAACTAAACTTGGACACCCCTTGCTTGATAGTGTTCTAGCCCAATTTCCGTCAGTAGAAATCACCCAAACAAGAAGAATAACACAACAAGAAATGCACAAATCCAATAATTCGATCAAATCACTTTTCTAATTGAATGAAATCTAAAGATACGTTGAGTAGGAAAAACCCTAGGTGAGAAGTCGTGTGGTCTATAACTCTGACAAGCAATTTGAAGGAGGCTCTCGGCTGTTGTTGGGAGTTAAGATGGGAAACGATCACTGTTAACACTTTTGGGGAATGAAACGGTTGATGGGAATGCTAGGGGTCTCTTGTACTATGGTGTCGAGAGAGATGTGCTTAGACTGCCGAGAGAGTGGGAGTAATGTCGGGCTAACTACTGCTAACATCAGTTTTTAAAAACAAAAACTCGCTGCCGGCGCTGCGGCGTGAGATGTCCTTCTATAATTGGTGTCGTGGCGCGAGTTAACAGTAGCTATGACTCGCTTATGGCACAGCGGGGCGGACTTGCCTTTGTTGGTTGGCATTGCGGCGCGAGTTAGCAGGGGGCAAGGCTCGTTGCCGGTGCTGTGGCCCGACCTCCCCTTTGTTTCTTGGCGCCGCGGCGCGAGGTTGGAGAGTAAGCTTTTCGGACCTGGAGCTACGGCTCGGGTTCTAGTACACCAGTTGGCGCCGCGGCGCGAGTGCCATTTTCTGCCTGTTTTCTGCACATGCCAAGACAAGGATAAAAACTACACTACAAAGGCAAACATACTTTATTAAAAACCCAATAAAAACTATTGTAACTCTGAGATTAATATACAATACATCATAATAAACATGCTGCTTGCAGATGATAGGCACAAAAACATAAATGCACAATCTGACAACTATATTAACAAATAAATCGAACAGACACAAAGTAACTAGACATAAGTAAAGAAAATAGATAAAGTTTATACCGAGATGGGGGTGCCTCCCCACAAAGCGCTTGTTTTAAAGTCGTCGGCTTGACTATACCGATACCGTTCAATCCAACTCATAAGCAAAAATGACCATCTTATGCCGCCTATTTGTTAATTCCTTTGAATTTTTGGTGGACACAGATGATTGGCCATCCTCGTTTCCTTCATCCATCCAGTCATCCATCGACATAAAGAATCTTTCGCCACTGGAATTATCCACTAATTCACCTATTTCATTAAATTGAAAGCGTTCTTTGTGCTCTATTGGGCCCTCTAGGGTTTCCACAATCATGACAGTGGTTTCTGGTTGTTGATCAGTCATGACGATACAACCACTATTTATCCTCTTTTCTCCAACTTTAGGCTCCACCAGTTGGATAATTTGCACCATGACATCTCCCTCAACAACTTTGTGAGCCTCATCACCTACACCTTGCATATCCCCCGAGCACTACTCTACTTCTTCATCGTCGAGATCAATTATGACTGGTAGGATGCATTGCGGTGGATTTGTGATGGCATTGATGATTTGTCCCAATTGACTTTCGAGGCTTTGTACTGCGGCTTCTTGGCTTGCCATCCGAACCTCATTTCTCTCAATAAAGTGGGTGAGAAGCTTTTCAAGCCTATTCTCTTCTTCTTGCATTGAGTACTCAGAAAAAAGCTCTCATTGGGTTGAGACGTCAACTCATATTGCAGTGGAGACTAATATTCAAATTGAGAGGCATGATTAGGATCATGATATTGCTCTTGACTGTAGTCCCATGAGTTTGGATAAACTTGGCAGTTTGGATGGTAGGGAATCGATTCAAAGTCAGCTCAATCCTGACAGTAGGCATTCTGAGTGGACTGACACTCAAGATTGTTAGAAAAACTCAGGGCATTTGCAAATTGAACTTGCAATCAAGTCCTTCTTCCAAGCTTGGTTGTGTCATCCTCTCATAAGGCCATTGATAACATTGCTCGTCCATAATCTGTAAACTTAAAAACAAAAAGAAAGAAAGATCAAACAAATAAAAGAAATATATATATATATATATATATATATATATATATATATATATATATATATATATATATATATATACGTTCAAAGCAAGACTAAATTGATTTAAATCAATATTGGACAATATTAGAATAATAATTCCCTGGTAACAACGCCAAAAACTTGTTGGTCGGAAAACCGATCACTAAACACGCGCAAGTATACGCGGTCTAACAAGTAATACAATGATAAGAAGTGTGTCGTACCCACGAGGAACTATGACTAATATTTACCAAATACCGACTATGTATCACTAAAGTCTTATTCAAACAGCAATAAATGGAAGTGTGATTAATCTAGTTAACTAATTAACAAAGTAAGTAAATTGATAACGAATGGTAATCTAAGGAATTTCAAGCTAAGGTCACAACTTCACCCCACACAGGTATTCTGTCGAACACCTGGCGTGCTATGTTTCATTAAACTAGCTACCCTTCTCTCTTTGGTCTTAATGGTCACGACAATTTGTGGACCGAGAACACACATGGGCTTATGCACCTCTGTCGAGGTATGCACAAACATATCCTCTCCAGATCCACCAAAAGGGAATAAAACAGAAAAAAATGTCCAAGCTAGATGCAATCCTACATATGTCTATGCGAATTAATCATAACAAGGAATTAAGCATAAGTTCTCAATAAGGTCGCAAGTGGCGCACAGAGATATGTCTATTCTATGCACAACTTATGTAGTCGAGACCTACAATCACGTGCTAATATATTTGGGTGTAAATCTACTATCCTTCTGTCGATAACATGTAGATTACTAAAATCATCAATAATGTCTTAGCGAGAATCTTAAAGCACAAATATATTAAGCCAAATCATATTGTGCAAATATATTAGACTGTCAATTTAACTAACAAAGGGTTCCATTATAACCTTAGAGCAAATATTCAGTTCATAATTATTAAATCAAATATAAGTACCAATAAAGACAGCATTTATAGATTACAAAATAAGAGAAAACAAATCGATAAGAGGAAACTCTGTCAAAGCCCTTCCATCTCCACGTATTCCGCTCAAATTAAGCTTTTCAATCAGCGTCGTTCACTACTCATGTCGCTCCAAAGAAATACAGACTTCTCCCTAATCTATATTTACAGAGAATCTAAGAGAAAGATATTATAGAAGAATATCCTAAACTAAGGTATCTTATATGATTATGTGGTGTCTGGTGTTCCAGATCTAGTATACAAAGGCTCTGCTTCTGTTTATACGCCTCCCTTCCTTCGCAAGGTCAAACCAAGGCATTCACTGCCTGAACATCGGAGGTGGCGCTGCGGCGCCATGTCATAAATCAAAAAGACCGGAGCTCGCGCTGCAGCACGAGCCCAAGAAGGAATAATGGCGCTGCAGCACGGAGGTGATGTCAGCAGGAACAAGGAGGTGGCGTCGCGGGGCGAGAATAACACTGGGCATTGGCGCTACGACGCCATAGTGTGAAATTTGTCCGTTTTGCCCCTTTGTGCTAGAAAACACCTGATAAGCCCTGCATTGCATCGAATAAGCACAATAACACTATAATTATCTAAAACCATATAAAATCTACGAGAACAAGCAACTATTTAAGTCATAAAATATCTGATTCACGGGTATAAATCCCATGCATCAATAGTCAATACTCAGAAGAAGGGTGCAAAACTGGAAAAGATATCAGTAGTTAAAGATTTCGCGGACGTGTTTTTGGACGATTTGTCAGGACTTCCGCCTGATAGAGAAATTGAGTTCGTGATTAATTTAGCGCCAAGGACTGCCCCGATATTTAAAGCCCCGTACCGAATGGTTCTGGTGGAGATGAAAGAATTGATGGTGTAATTATAGGAGATATTGGACAAGAAGTATATCTAACCGAGTGTATCGTCGTGGGGAGCGCTGGTGTTATTTGTTAAGAAGAAAAAAGGATCAATGCTTCTTTGCATTGATTATAGAGAGTTGAACAAGGTCACGATTAAGAATAAATATTTGTTACCAAGGATCGATTACTTGTTTGATCAGCTGAAGGGAGCTAGGTACTTCTTAAAAATAGATTTGGGAAGTGGATATCATCAGTTGAAGGAGAGGAAGGAAGATGTACCAAAGACGGTGCTCAGAACTTGGTATGGTCATTACGAGTTTCTGGTAATGTCATTTGGTTTAACCAATGCACCTACAACGTTCATGGATTTGATGAACAGGGTGTTTAAAATATTTTTGGATAAATTCGTAGTGGTGTTCAATGATGACATTTTGGTATATTCCAAAACTAAGGAGGAGTATCTTGAACATTTAAGGATGACATTGGAATCGTTACGAAGGAAAAAGTAGTACGCAAAGTTCTCGAAATGTGAATTCTGGCTAGAGCGTGTGCAATTTCTTGGACATGTGATTGACGAGAATGGAATTTCGGTAGATCCATCAAAGGTTAAAGTTGTGATAAATTGGGATCAACCGAAGACCCCGTCGGTAGTAAGGAGTTTCTTAGGTTTAGCTGGTTATTTCTGAAGATTAATACAAGATTTTTTCCAAAATCACCACTCCGTTGACGAATTTAACAAAGAAGGCAGTGAAGTTCATTTGGACAGAGAAATGCGAAGAAAGTTTTCAAGCACTGAAGAGAAAATTAAGCATGGAACCTGTGTTATCGCTGCCAGATACTACAGGGAATTTTGTGGTATATAATGATGCATCGGATAAGGGACTGGGTTGTGTGGTTATGGAGAATGTCAAGGTCATTACGTATGCATCGAGTCAATTGAATGATTATGAAAAAGGGTATCCAACCCATGATTTAAGGTTGGCTACAGTAGTGTTTGCTCTTAAGATTTGGAGGCACTATCTTTATGGAGAGAAGTGTGAGATATATACAAACCATAAGAGTTTGAAGTATATTTTTACACATAAAGATTTGAATATGCGTTAGAGAAGGTGGTTGGAACTAATTGAATACTATGATTGTGAAATTTTTACCATCCAGGTAAAGCGAATGTGGTTACAGATGCATTGAGCAGAAAGGGTCGAGAGAAGTTGTTTTTGTTAAATGCTCAAGAGAATCTGATAGCTGAAATTGCCAAGTTGGAGTTGGAAGTTAAATATCCGAAGGAATCAGGTGAAAAATTATTCCAGATGGAGACCCGTTCAACATTTGTGGATAAAGTGAAGGAAGCGCAACTCCAAGATGAGGAGTGTGAGAAAATACGTAAAAGGGTGTCAAAAGGAGAAGAATTGAAATTCAAAATCGATACCGAAGGATTGCTAAGGTTCGAGGGAAGAATTTGGGTTCTGCCAGTACCAGAGGTTGAAGAGGAAATTTTGAGTGAGGCTCATAGCTCAAGATATTCGATTCACCCGGGGAGTACAAAAATGTACCAGGATCTTCGACAACATTTCTGGTGGCCAAATATGAAAAGAAACGTTATTGAGTGTGTGGCAAAGTGTTTGACGTGTCAAAAGGTTAAAGCGGAACATCAGAGGCCAAATGAGTTGTTACAACCATTGGAGATACCAGGATGGAAGTGGGAGCATATCACGATGGATTTCGTGGTAGGTCTTCTAACGACTCAGAAGGGTTATGATACGATATAGGTTGTTGTGGACCGATATCAGCCCATTTCTTGCCTATCAAGAATAGATTTAATTTAGATCAGTTGGCAATGTTATATGTCAAGGAAATTATTTCAAGGCATAGAGTTCCTGTGTCAATTATATCTGATCAAGATCCTCGTTTCACCCCCAATTTTTGGAAAAAGTTAAAAGAACGTATGGGAATGCAGTTGAGAATGAGCACGGTGTACGATCCCCAAACCGATGGCCAGAGCGAAAGGAAAATCTAGACATTGAAGGAAATGGTAAGAGCTTGTGTCATGAATTTCAAGGGAAATTGGGATGACCATCTACCATTGGTGGAATTTTCTTATAATAACGGTTACCACGTAAGTATAGGCATACCTCCTTACGAAGCGTTGTACGACAGAAAGTGCAGAACTCCGTTATACTTGGATGAAGTTGGTGAACATCAGCTACTAGGACCAGAATTGGTGCAGTAAACTGTTGAGATTGTCAAGGTGATAAGAACCAGATTGTTAGATGCTCAAGATAGACAAAAGAAATATGCAAAACAACATAGCCAGAAACAAGAATTTGATGTTGGAAGTTTCGTATTTCTAAAAGTATCTCCCCGGAAGGGGAAAATCCAATTTGGTAAGAAGGGTAAGATGATTCCAAGGTTTATTAGACCCTTTGAGGTACTACAAAGAGTTGGAGAAGTGGCATATGAGGTAGCTTTACCTCTAGAATTAGAACACATTCACAATGTTTTCCATGTTTCAGTGTTACGACCATACAAGCCTGATTACAAACATGTCATAGAGTATGAACCATTACAAATTGAGAAAGATTTATTTTACGAAGAAGTTCCTGTGCAAATAGTTGACAAGAAAGAGCAAGTACTCATAAAATAAGTAATACCTTCTGTTAAGGTAATCTGGAGGAACCACAACACTGAAGAAGCTACGTGGGAACTTGAAGATAAGATAATAGAAAACTATCCTCATTTATTTGGTTAATCTTTGTATAGCGATTCTGGGGATAAAATCTTTTTAAGGGGGGAAGAATGTAACGGGATGAATTAATTGCGTTGTGATTCTGGAGACAAAAACCTTTTAAGGAGGAAATGATGTAACGAATGAGAATTTTGTTATAACTAAAAATATTTATCAAATTAAATAAATATTTTAGTTAGTTCATTTATTGAATAAAATAAAATAATTGATGGAAATTGTTATGGAGTGATTTAATTAAATATGATATATTAATTAAATTAATGTTAAATAATTTTATAGTTTGAAGTTTTAATTTAATGAGGTAGTTAAATTAAATGAATTTTTAAATAATTACAATGTTGTGTAATGGTGGTGTTCTAATTTAATTTAATAATTACATTAGAGATTTAGTAATTTGTTAAATAAATTATAATTATGTGACAAGAATTAATTTGATTAATTTGTTTTAAAGGTGTGATAAATGAACTATATAATAAAAGAGTTATTAAAATAAATTAAAAGGGTTTTTTGGGGTTCTAGCTAAACATAGCCTAGAGACCCTCTATATTTTTTTAACGTCTGAAACATTTCCTTAGTTTTAATTGATATTTTAATTGCGCGTATTAAGCCTTTGTCAGTTTTATTTCTACGTACTACTCATACACTTAAGGAAGAACAGAGAGTTAGAGAGAGTTTGAGAATAGCAGAGAAATACTATGGATATTTGAGAACCTAAGTCTGTAAAATCAATTGGAAGAAGAAGGTGTTATCAAGCTTGCTAACCATCTTTGCTTAGTCTAAACAAGAAATCAAAGGTAAATTCTCTAAATTTCAAAGCTCTTAGTTTTAGTTCTTAAGTTCTCAAAAAATTGGATTTTGTTGGATGAAAGATTGAATTGTTGGTTATATATGTTTATAAGTATGCTTAATCCATTTTATAGCATTTATAAATGATTTTGGCATAAAAAATTCATGAAAACATGTTAAACATGACGAAATTGAGTTTACAGTGAAATATATACCTTACGACTTGCTTTAAGACTAAAATTCGTAGTTAATTCTTGATATAATCTACAAATTGATGTTATATGTTGTTAATACATTAATAAACGAAAAGAGTGCAAGTTGTATGAACTAATTTGGTTGAGAAACAGATTCGTAGTGGTTGAATTTGCTAAATATGTCAAAATATGTGAAATAGCATGAACTTTGGTTATAATTCTTCTAAATTTTGTTGTTTAAGTTATTTATGTTGGTAAAACCATGTTATGTACGTTGGGTTATGATTCTATGAAGTCTATATTATCTGGGTATGTGTAATTTGTTGTTTGAGTGAAGTTTTTGATTTTTTAGGCTTTGCTTTGTGTTCTTCGCGAACTAGCAGAGTTTGTTTCTATGTCGAGGCGCCGCAACTCCTACTCTGTGGGCAATCTCACCGTCGCAGAGCCTGAGAAAAGCTGCAACGCCGGTTACAGGTGTTATTATGCAACCGAAGCACCTGCACCGCGCCGCAGCGCTATTTCCAGTTTAAATGGTGGCATCGCAATGCCAGTTAGCAGAATGACCCAGATTTGAGATTTGAATTATATAACTTTTAGGAGGGTTTATATAACCTTGTTAAATTATAATGGTGAAATGTAAAACATGTTATAGGATGTAATAACATGTTGTAACCACGAATGATGATGATTATAAGTTATGATTAGTAAATATATGAAACTTAAACTTGGCGTTCATGAGGGTTTGTGTTGTTGTTTAGGTGTTAAACCTTATGTTATGATTTCAAATTCATGTGGTTAGTATAATCATATTAAAGATAAGGATTGAGGTCTTGACTATAATGAAAAGTAAACTAATGACATCAGTATTAAAGTAACTAATGGATGGTGACTTTAAATTATATGTGTAGGATAATTAGAGAACGAATTATAATTGTTTAGCTAACGCACGAGGCAAGTTCTCTAACCTTAATCTCTTACTGAGCAAGTTCATATCCCTAACTTGTTATTATTATGCAAGTTTCTTAAATTATCTCTTTCATTGAGTAATTTAATTAGTCTTTGCTTCTTCGTTCCAAGAGAGATTTCTCTGATTATTCAAATACTATAATTTTATTGAAAGCATTATCTTGTTATAAAATGTTTATTCAGTTACGAATAATTGTTGTTCGATCCTTGATCACCAATGTCATTGTACAATCTTACATTGTTGTATCGAACTTTTAGTTAACTAGTGACCCTTTATTGATTCAACTAATCCTTAGTTGATGAACATTCTAGAATCTAATTTACCCTTGAAGCTAATCCAAACTAAACTCCTTTGGGGCGGACTTTAATGTTAAAGCTGAGATGAACGTCCTTATTATAGGGGATTATATTACGCAATAGCGTTAAGATGTTTCTACACAATACATTGTACAAAGGACTGATCCCTTGGAGTACGAGAAGAAAGGTCCATATAGTCTATAAGACTGTTAAAGGTTACGGTAGAGATACTTGCCAACCTAGGACATAGTTCATGGTCTTATGGCCCTCAGATGTACTTTTGATCTTGTTTTCAAATCTTGATTCAAAAGCCTAGTTTTCTATTATTCGGAAAAGATATAATATTCAGTAATCATTGATTACTCCCATGTTATTATTGCTATTGTTATTCTTGTGGGTAATTATTTGCTCATTCTTGCATAAAACATTGTAGCTAAACTTGAGAAATCTGATAAGTCATCCATTAGCAAGGGCAAATGCAAGATGAACAAGTGATGAAGAATAATTCACATTTATTCTTTAAGGTTTATGTAGCGAGACTTAATTATTATTATTATGTTATGTTTTACGCAAATGATGTAACGAAGGTAAGACGACATTGGATTTATTTTGAGATTATGTAACCCTTTAATGGGAGGATTATTATTTAAGTTTGTGATTTATTTATGGGTAGTTAGTTGTGATTTAATTGGACAGTGAAAACCAAATATGTGGGGTTGAAGTACCCAGATTTGGGGGTGTCACATACTCTTAATCAGTTTTTTGAGAATCTAGCTACTTATTCATTGAGAATAATATCTCCTTCAATTGTTTGCTCAACTTTTTTATGTCCCCAAAAAAAACTCCTTCAACCTTGGGTAACACTAAGTGCCCTAATTTACTACTCCCAGTCCCTGCTTCTGTAATGAGGGTACCATTCAGAAAAAAAAAATTCAAACTATGAACTATGTTTCATTCAAAAAATTTACTTAAAGTTGGAACTCGAAAGAGAGGATGAATCGTCGAGGTTAAAGAACAGATTCGCAAAGTCGCAGGTAGAGAGGCCGAGGCGAGGAGCAGCGGGATAGCTGAGAGTGTGAGATGGTGAGACCGTGAGAGGCGGAGGCCGGAGGCTGAGATAGAGAGAGGTAGAGAGAATTTGAGGACTGAGTTAGATGGTGGTAGTTGGTCGACGAAAGCGAAACTGATAGTCGAGAGATTGAGAGGTAAGAGGAATGGAAATTAGGGGCTAGGGAAAAATGTGAATGCAAATACATACAAACACAATCATACTCATACAAATATAATTATAAAATTATTATTTCTTAACTAATAAGTTTGGTTATTTGGGTATCCGAATAACCTTTTTTTTTAAACCAAATCCGAAATCGAATACCGAGTATAAAATGGAGGTTTGTAATTTCTTTAGTGTGTAAAAATATATAATGTTTTAATACCTAGAATATGGATTATGACAGTGTATTTATAGCTCGATAATACCACCTCAAACCCCAAAATCTAATAGAAGTCCTACGTAAAAGGTTCCTTATAACTGTAAGTCTCATAATTGAATAATATTCAACTTCCTCAGAAATAGGGAGCTGAGTTGGATAAGGGAATTATAAGTAAACTAGGACTGTAACCCCTCTAGAACATCAAACCCCTCATTGTCACTATAACATTCTGCCACATGGCGCGGGTCCCCTAATATCCTTCGGACCCATTAAACTATACTTCAACATTTCCCCCACTATCTTCTGATAAGAAACTTAAAATAAGAGAGTACAATAAATGGTTAACAAATAACGTATTTCTATCAAAAATGTCAAACCATCACCCCATCCAGCCACGTGACTGACAAGGGCCTACCACTCATCATCATGCCGAAAATAAGGAAACGTGCCCGTATAATTTGTTATCCCTTAAACTTCTCCTCCAAGCATACGAACCGGCACTTTTCACCCACACATTCAAACTTTCCTAAGAGCTCGATGTTCTTACACCGAACGGTACTCTTCTCCGGCCATACTTCCTTAACTAAATCATAGTATCCATCGCCTATACTCTTCAACCATGTCTAGGAAACACACTACCAAATTCGTCTACCTTGCTAACCAAACCTTTGCTTCAACCACCTCCACCATTTAACCCATAATGGTGATATCGGCCACTAACACCACCCTAGAAGAAAAACACGACCACCACACTGAAAGACACCTCATCTCATAAGATAATCAAAGCCGAATTCAGAGAGATGAGGATTCGGGAACAATACCTATCCAAAAAAGCCTATTCCCATATTAACATCAGATCCTCCATATTAGAACGTCTACTCCCCCATCTCTAATCTCAATACCAGATACTTGATCAATACAAACTCCAAGCACCAAACCTATCGGAGAAAATGTACTGGCACCCGAGTGGTGAATGGGTCGTCGTCCCCATAAATACGTTAAACTACGGGGTACGATTCCTTTTCCATGATGTTATTTTGTTATTTTTATTCTTTGTTGGGATCGGGTTCGCATAACTAGTGCCGAACTCCTATATCCATCTTTTCTGTTTCATCGCGTTCTACCAAGAATATGGGGTTAAACGTTCCTTAGATTTCTTTTATGCCATGTTTACCCCTCAGTCAAAGCAACCAGGGTACCCCAAACTAAATAAACAACCAAGCTGATGCATATGGATGAAAACCCCTTCTAGCTACAAAGGGTGGCATTCATATTAGGTCTTCATCAAGGGCCCCGACACCGATCTACTCTCGAACTAGGGCTAACCCTCAAAGATCACCATTGAGTTCGATTCCTGGTTTCTAAACCTACTATCCAATCAGTCCTGGCTCTACAACCATAAATGTAAGTTCTCAAATAAGCTTGACGTAGAAAATGTAGAAAATAGTAAATCGTGATTCTCACTAATCTTTTACTTATTTTCAGTAACCATCTTCAAACCACAACTGATAACCCAGATCAAATAAAAGCCACCGTCCGACACCACATCAATCGAATATGCCCCCAAACCAACATCCAAAGCCTCTATCCCATAACAAGAAAAGCTAATCACAATGACATCGCTTTCTGCTATTTTGATGCCAGCACCTACCTAGAAAAGCGCCTTCGAACTCAATGGTGAAGAAAAAAAGGGCACTAGCAAAAAGAAAAAAGTGAAAGCTGGTGAAGGCCGCAAAAAAACCCTTTTTGCAACTTTAGCTTCCTTCACTAAACCTAACCAAAATACAATTCATGAACCAATCTAACCTCTTACATCTCAAAACCAAACACAAAATGAATACACCCTCAAAAAAAGAAAGAGGCTTGAAATGCCAACCGCCGAACCCCCTACTAAGAAAACATTTATAGAAATAACTCCAACACCAACCAAACCTTCCTGAAAATTAACACAGCCCCCGAAAGACAACCTACTCCTCTTCCGCCTCTGCACCAAGAGAAGGGACATCTTTTCGATTACCCTATGGCTTGAAGACAATCCCAATGACTACCCTCATAGAACTCTTTGATACCTTCGCCCTCCTTGGGGATGATGAGAGATTCGAAGGGTTTAACTCCTAATAACTCATCATTACAAGCATAGTCCACCAGGGTCGAGTAATTATAACATACATAACCCTCAACTCACATGTTTATCACTTTGATAATCTGAGTATAATGTTTTATATTCCAGGCTCTGGTTGCCCTCAGTTGAGTATTTCACAAGCTTACAACAATAACGATCAAAAAAAGGAACTAAAAGCCGAAGTTGAATGCCTTTGGGAAGAAGCCACAACCCTAAGATTCAAACTCAAAAAGGAGCAGTCAAATAATGCTAAAATCAAGCTCCAATTTCAAGATTTGTTGCGCTAACAAAATAAAATAAAGTGGCAAAGCTCCGAGCTCCGAGCTGGCCGAACACGGGTAGAAACTCTTGGAAGATAGGATCGGGTTGAAAGAAGAAATCGAGGAACTAAGGAAGGCCGTTATAAGCTACGAAGGACAAATTTGGGACATGCACATACGAAAACAAATATGGTTAAAGGCGCTTCAAAACTAGAAAAAGAGTTTAACAACATTCGTGCCCAGAGCCAACAAATCTCCAAAGCCAATCAGTAGAAGGTAATCGAATAGTACAAAGAGTCTCCCGAATTGAAGTAGTTACAGACCAGTTTAAAAAAAGACTACCAGTTTACCAGGAAAAAATAAAGGAACCCAACTTCTCAGCTTTTTCGACGACGAAGAAAAAGGAACGAATGAGGATTCCCCTTCTAAACCATAAATGTACTTATATATTTCGAATTTTTATTTTCCCTTTGTACAAAACTTCGTGTATAAAGAATCAATCGTTCACACACTTACAATTGCTACAAGTATAAAGCATTAAAAGGAAACTAGCTTTATTAATAATATAATAATCCTACAAATCCACCTGTTTACTCCCTTATCGAAATTACAAAACTACAAAATGTAAGAAAAATTACATTTAGAAATAAAACAAATCTTATTAATAATATTTCCGAAGTCTCTTAGCATGACAAGTGGTTTTAATATCCAGACCATCCATAGTCTAAAGCTGATAGTTTCTCAGCTTCGGCACGCCAACGAATTCATAATGCTTTTCCCAATTAGGCATAAGTTTTCATATATTCTGAGGATTAAAAGCCTCAGCTTCCTGAAGAACCAAATTGCCAACCTCGAACAACCGTTGTTTAACCCCTGATTATAATGCCAAGCAGTCTATCGCTGATAGATAGTCAACCTTGTCATCGTCGAATCTCGATTTTTGTCTAAAAAATCCAGGTTGAGCCAAAGACCCTCATCATTGTATAAGTCTTTGTATTGGCTAACTCGAAGAGAAAAGGACCCAATCTCCACTAGTATAAGGGCATCTCTACCGTACACCAATAGAAAAGAAGAATCCCCCGTAGTGGTCTGAGGAGTAGTTCAATAAGACCACAAGACGCTAAGAAAATCCTCCAGCCATCTACCATTGACTTCATCTACTCACCTCTTTAATCCATTCAATAAGGTTCAATTCGTGACTTCCACCTGACCGTTCGAGTAAGGTCAAGACACCGAAATCGTACTATGTTTGATATTCAAATCATTTAGGAAATGTTCAAACTTGACCCCCACAAATTGAGGCCCATTATCTAATACCATTGCCATAGGAATACCAAACTGGAACACCAACAACTCCTTGAAAAATTTCATACAATCCTGCTCGGTGATCGTTCGAAGAGGTTTGGCCTCAACCCACTTAGTCATGTAATCAATTGCAACAACTACAAACACCAGCTGACCCTTTTCCTTCAGTAGGGAACCCAATATATCAATATGCCATACTAAAAATGGGATTAGAGACAAGACCGATGATAACTCCTTTGGATGCTGGTGCATAATGTAACTATTAAGCTGACACTTGATGCAATTCTTTACATAATCCTTCGCTTCCTGAAACATGGTCGACCAGTAATACCTCTGCCTCATCAACTTATATGCCAACGCCTTAGCCCCTATATGGTCTCCACATATACCATCATGCACTTCTTGGAGAACATAAGCTGGTTCAGATGGCACCAAACACTTTAATAAAGGGGGAATATATACACGCCGATAGAGATCCCCGTCAATCAAATAGAAATAAGAACTCATATGCTTCACCTTTTCTGCCAACATTCGGTCCAAATGCAATTTCCTTTCACTGAGATAATCCAGATAAGGAGTAAGCCAATAATTTGACCTCTCTATTAACAAGACATCCAACTTCTGAATGCTTAAGACATCAAGAATCTCTAAATACACCGACCCCCCCCCCAAATGAACTCACATCTATTATAACCAACTTTGGCAAGGCATCGATGATAATATTATTTGATCGATCCACACTCTAGAAGGAATAAGAATTAAAATAGTGGAGCCGAATCTTAACTTTGCCCAAGTACTTAGTCATTCTTTGCCTCGACCCTCGTATTCCCTCGCAATTGTAGTAATATCCAGCTACGAGTCGCTGAACATAATCAAATGATGAACCTTCTAATTTTTTTTCCAATCGCAATCCTGCCAAGATCGCCTCATATTTCGCCTCGCCGTTGGTGGTTTTGAACAAAAATTGAATTATTTGATGAACTTTAAACCACTCGAGGCTAGTCAATATAACCCTGACTCCACTAACATCAGAAATCTATCCACATAAATGGTCCATTAGGATTGCGATGACTAAACACCCGTAACCAAGCACATTACACCCTCTGTGCAATCCTGCAGATCTGGTTCGGTAAATGAACATTCTACCATGAAGTTTGCCAAAACTTGGCCCTTTATTACCTTACGCGGATGATACTCTAAGGCGAACTAACTCAATTCCACAGTCCAAACATCCAACTGACTCGAAGCATCTGACTTATGAAGCACCTTCTTAAGAGGTTGATCCGTATAAACCACCACTACCCGACCCTAAAAATAGTGTCGAAGCTTCCAACTGGCTATAATCAAGGTGTAAGTGAACTTCTTTAGTTTGGATAGCTAACATATAGTACATGAGCTGTGATAACCCAGGATTTTGAATAATTCAAATTTTACAAATAATTTTTTTTAATATTCATATTGATTATCAATATCATGCTGAGTATCTGTGATACGAGTCTAGAGAAGTGGTCAATTTGTGTATTGATTGAGAAATACGAGTAGAGTTGTGCTTAATAGAGAATAAAAACTTTAACCCTAGTTACGAATAGAAATTTGGTAGAAGATATAGTTATAATAATTATATTGATGAATATGTAAGTATTTATAACTTATTAACTCAATTAGGGCTATTAAGCTAATACACTAGAGGGATATGTTATGACATATGTGAATTATGTACGTGCTTGAATAAATGTGTATTATGAATGTGTATATATTTATTTGGTAAAGAGAATTAAGATTAAAGTTATAAAACCTAATATATATATTAGGTATTATAATTAATAACCTAATGGATTATAATATAAGAGAATGGTGATATATAAAAAAATTAAAAAGTATAAACTATGTTGAATTGCAAGCCCAAAGAATTAGAATTTCTAGCCTAAATAATTAATTGATTGGCCCAACTATTAGCCCAATTGGGAGGGGACCTTTTGGACCATTAAGTAAGCTAAATGGAGCTTAAAGGATAATAAAAAGGGACCCAAGAAGGCCATTATGGCCAAAAATTACATAGAGGATAGAAAGGGGGGAGGCATATAATCATTACATTGTTTTAGTAGGTGAGCTAACTTGCTAGGTGTCAAGCATTGGTTTTATTATTATCTTTTCATCAAACCCATAAGTTAATCCAAGAGTGCAAGCAAGCTTATAATGATAAGGAAAGAGAGAGGAAGAGTGGTACATTGGATGATGATTATAGATACACTACATATATCTATACAAAATTACTAACATCAAATTTCCTTTCTCTTACATCTTTTTATCTCATTTCATGTTCTTAAGTTATCAAAGCAAGACCAAGAGAGGGACGAACAAGAGGGTTAGGAGAGTGAGTGATTTGTTTTCTCAAAGTTCATAGTTCTATACTCTAAGATTAGGAAGAAGAAGAGAAAGAATCAAGAGAAGGTATAAGAAATCCCTACTTAAATTGTTTAATCTCTCTTTGTGATGCTTTGAGTTTTGATTTTTGTAAAACTATGATCTTGAGGCTTAAAACCTTAGATCTTGGAGTTTAAAAGTATTTTATGTTTAGATCCAACTCTTTTATGGATCAAAAGTTGGATCTAAAATAAGAAATATGAGTTAGGTTTTTCAAAAGATAGAAAATAAAATTTTTCTTAGCTTTTGTTGTGTTTGATCTTGTGTTTATTGACTAATTACTGAATTAGATAATGGATCATATTAGATCCATGAGTATATGAGTTATTTTGAGTTAATATGATGAGTTATGTTAGTTTTATGGAAGATCATTAAAGTTTTCAAACAAAACATAAAGAGTTGAAAAACAGATTTTTGAGAAAACAAAATATGATATGGAAATGACCATATCTCTCATTTTACTTTGATTTTTTGAAAAATACTCTTTGTGTGTGGAATATATGTGTATATGATTGGCCAAAAGATTGAAAAATAATAAGCTGATTTCATATTTCCGTGAATATTGTATTTCAGCTTCCTGAAATGAACATTTCAGGTTACTGAAATGAACCGAAATGTCAGAAGAGATGTCAATTTTGTTTTAGCTTGCTGAAATAGAAAATGAAATGATATATTAAGTCTTCTAAAGTCATAAATAGTTTTGCAAGTTATATTTAGAACTTTTAAATGAACGAGTAAATGTTAAGTCTAAGGTAGTATAGTTGTACTCTTTAATGATTGATTATGTGATTATATGTGATGAGTAAGATATGTGATGCTAATTAAGAGATCGATCTTATTAATGATAAGTCTTACAAAAGAAGTTAACTTAAATTGTGTAGCAGTAGTCAATGAATCAGGAAAGTTTTCTTAACTCAACCTTTAGTTAATACTATTTAAATATTATAGTGGTTAATTATTGTTGATTAGACCATGTATGAGAATTATTGTTGATTATTCGCAGTTAGTGCATGTTTATTAATTCAAATTGATTTAGTGATTCTGAGAATATACTTGTAGAATAACTATTGTTGGATATTCACATCCGTAGAAGCTATTATTGATTGCAAATAGTACAGTTAAATTATGTCTATTGTTTAATCGTATTGAGATATGTCTTAGCTAATTATTCCGGCTAGACGAACTTTTGTTGGAACTTGATAGGTTCGAGAAGAGAATTCAATTATTATTGACAGGCCAATGCCAATTGTTTTGGCTAGATCGAGAAAGAGAATAGGTATTAAAATCACAGTATTTCGTTATTAAGATTCAAAATATGTTTATAAGACTGAGAAGAACAACCTTTTATATAAAGGGAACCTTGTGGTCGTATATTCGACCGTTGTGTGCGTGTAAGTATTATGCATAATATAGGGTACAAGGAGTTGGCCGTTCTAAGTACTTGTTGATGGGAATAATTTAATCTATATGGTTATCTGATACACCTGGGTATATCAAAGTCAAATCTTTGATAGTTACTCGAGAAGAGAAGTTCAAGATCCAATGGATCGGTCAACATAAATTTGGAAAACATTTCACTTTGTTATTGCGTAGAATTGATTCTTGATTATTCAATAGAATATCGTAGAAACTTTGAAAGTGTTGTACTCTTTCATTATCAGATTATTGGTTTGCATAATATACAAGAAGACTTGTTAATGATTAACGAATTGTTCAGCTATTTAAAAGTTCCTCAAACTTTGGTGACATTCTATCAAAATAAATAGTCTATTATTCTTGATTCTTATACATTCATTGTATATCTTAACTTGCGGGAAAAATTTGTTGATCACCCTTGCTAAATAAAATATTTCAGCTAGGAACGAAGAGGCCAGCAGGGCTAAGAAGAACAAAGGCAAAGGCATAGTGCTGGAGTAGTTGTAATGAATTTTATTATTATATTGTTTTGTATATCTAAGGGGTATGTTTGTAAAGTTATGGTTAGATAACCTGGGATAATGTATTAACAATATCAGTTCATGAAGTGTGTATTTCTATTCATAAATAAATGGGTAGTTAGACGTTATTTATATTGTGGACCGTGAGCACCAAACTTGGGGGTCAGGTAACCCGGATTTGGGGGTGTCACATGAGCTACTACTTACCTCCCGGCTCCCTTATCAAAAGAACACATACCGCCAAGGAACTCGCTACAAGATATAGATATAACTGTTCAGAGGGAACTAACTTCATTAACAAAGGTGCCAAAAATAAATACTTTTTAATCCCCTAGAAAGAATCTTTGCACTCCAAAGTCCACTGGAAAGTCTTTTCATTTTTTGGCCCCTTCATTGTTTCAAAAATGGCAAACACCTCTCTATAGATTGGGTTATTAATAGCGAAGTGCCACAATCTGTCCCGTTAACCGGTAAACATCTTTAAAGGTCTATGGGAACCTCATATCCACTATAGCCTTTATCTTCTTTGGGTTGGCTTTGATCCACCTTCTACTAATCAAATACTAAAGACCAAATGTACACTTAGTCAGATTTAATCGTATGTTATGATCCCAGATAGTTTGAAAACATTCCTGTAAACGCTAAGTGATCCCAACCAACCATTCTTTTGGCAATCATATCATCAACATACACATCCATATTATGCCAAATATTTTTTCGAAACACCTTATTAATCATACGTTGGTATGTTGCCCTTACATTGATCAACTCGAATGACATCTTCTTGTAAGCATAAGTAGTGTGATGTGTAATAAATGTCATCTTCAGGATATCCTCATTAAACATTAAGATCTGATTATATCCCAAAAAAAGCATCAAAAAAACTCAACAGAGCATACTCGGAAGTGGCATCTGTCGACGTCGGGATTTTTATTTGTCCCTTTCTGTTCTTATCTTTTGGTGTTCTCATATTAGGTGAGATTTGATTGAAAAAATAAGTTTGAAAAGGTCTGACATGTATATGTCGACGATTTGACAGTAAAAGTCGCCAGTTGGTATTTTTAAATGGTTGCACCAACTCAACCAAGAAATAGTTTGCCCATAGACATAGTGATGTAACACTTTTTAACTGGTCTGTGAAACTGAGATTTGTTAGGGTCCGGAGGCTTGATTATGCGGAGGGAGGGTGTTAGGCACCCCCCGACATTCGTGATAACACGGTTACCGCCACTTCCCAATTTAAATTTTTATCTGAATGTGTGTGCGTGTGTGTGTGTAGGTCTACGTGCAATTAATTTGAAGTAGTGTTATACCTCGTTTGCACCTATATACAAAGGATTTGAATTTTGTATAAAAGTTCAATTTTAACGAGATATGACAGTGATGTTTTGTAAAATAGGTTTTTCAAACCCTTATGCTCAATAGTAATTAAGGCCTTTGATACTTCCATTTTATTATGTGTTCGACTTGATTACTTTTATTATTTTCGAGATGCGAAGCATCTTCGAGAAAATAAGATACATAGCAGCGCCGAACTCCTTATGGGCATAGAAGCCATCTAAGAAAATTCAGACACCGTAAATAATTTACAAGCTGACTGCAGCTATAAATGTCTATCACGGGAATTAAATCTAGATTCAGGAACTGAAATTTGTGATCACATGATTCCTAGGTTCACATGACAAAGCAATATGTGCAAAAGCTAGAAAATGAACTAGATTTGAATAAATCTGATCTTTCCAGCTTTAACGGTTCCAGTTTAGTCACCATGAACCGGTTAAAGTGAGTAATGGCCAGATTTAGGCAAATCTAACCTGCAGGCTGATAAACAGTTATATATATAAAAGCGGTATATATATATATATATATATATATATATATATATATATATATATATATATATATATATATATACACACACACACACAAAAGCGGTAAACGCACCTGATGTATATCCAGGCTCAATCGATCGGAGTTCGATAATAAGTTTGATTTGATCTCTCCAGGATGATATCTCAACTTGGTTGGTGATGACTTCACCCAAGTTTGATTTTATCTGCAAGGTTTGATTTGTTGTCTTCGGATTAAAATTTGCGTTTGGTTGTTTCTTTTGAGGGTCAGACCACACCACTGATAGTTGCATATGTACTCCCATTGATGAGGGGAGATCATGTCTAAATAGTTCCTGCCTGGTGTGAAAAGGTTCAAACTTGTATGTGGTAAAAAGGGTGTAGAGATGTGTTTGTTTTTTTTTTTGTGGTGAGATCGGACCATAAAAATGGCTGCCTACGTACTCCCGTGTATTAGGGAGATCAGGTCTACATAGTTCGCCCCGTGTACATGATAGACTACAGATGTGAAAAGTTTGATCCCTGGTGGGACAAACTGAAGATGTGGAAAGTTTTATCCCTAGTGAGATAAAACGAAGGTGTGAAATGTTTGATCCCTGGTGGGCCAAATTGAAGGTGTAAAAGATTTTGAAAACTTGAGTTGAGTGAAGGATCTGATGATCCGAAACCAGGCTACTGGTCGAAAGTTATGTTTATCCCTGATGGGGCAAACGGATGTGAAGAAAGGTTGTATGTAGTGAAGAGGTTTTGAAAACCTGAATTGACTGGGGATCTGGTGATCCAAAACCAGGATGCAGGTTTGCTGGTAACTTCAAACAAAGTACCGTTTCACAGTGTCTGAATTAATGAGTTGTGGAAATTCATCGCTATCCATTTCTTATAATCTGAGGGTTCCTCCTGTCAATACCTCCTTGACAACAAACGGGCTTTCCCAGTTTGGAATGAATTTTCCTTTGGATAGATCTTAGTTGTGTCAAGAACCTTCTTCAAGACCAAGTCATGTTGTTTGAAATGTCGTAGCTGAACTTTTCTGTTGTAGGATCTAGCGATCCTTTGTTGGTATAACTGACCATGGAAGATGGCTGTGACCCGCCTCTCATCTATCAGAGACAATTGGTGGTACCGATCTTGTAACCATTAGTCTTCATCTAGCTGAACGTCAATCAACACTCTGAGGGATTCCATTTCCACTTCAATGGAGAGAACTGCTTCCATCCCACAGATTAATGAGTAGGGGTTTACGCCAATGGAAGTGTGCATTGACATTTTGTAGGGTAATAGAGTTAGAGACAACAAGTTAGGTCATCCTTTGTGATTGGCAGACATCTTTTGCATGATCTTTTTGATATTCTTATTAGCCGCTTCAACATTACCATTCATCTTTGGATGATAGATGACGGAATTGAGATGTTTGATGTGGAATTTACTGAATAAATCCTCGATCATTTAGTTATCGAGGTTTTTGTCGTTGTCTGACACAATCACCTCTGATTGTCTATATCAACAAATGACATTATTTATGATGAAACCAGTGATAACTTCTTTAGTAACCTTGGGGGAGGAGGCTACTTCTACCCACTTGGTGAAGTAGTCGATCATGATGAAGATAAACTAATGCCCATTACTGACTTTGGCTCAATGGGCCCGATCACGTCCATTTCCCACATTGAGAAGGGCCAAGGTGAGCTCATATTGTGGAGCTCCCTTGGAGGGGCGTGGATAGCATTCCCATGAATTTGGCATTCATACAATCTCTTGACGTGATCATCACATTCAGCCTTGAGAGAAAGCTTGTAATGCCATGTTCTTAGGATTTTCTTGACAAATAGAGGGCCGCTCATGTGTGGGCTGCATACTCCACCATGGATTTCATCCATGAGCCTTTGAGCTTGGTCTTTTTCTAAGCATCTGAGAAGACCTAGTCCTGCATCTCTTTTGTAGAGTACATCTCCGCTCAGGTGGAATTTCATAGCGATTCGACGGATCCTCTTTCTTTTAGCATAACTCGACTTATCGGGTGTAGATCCATCTCGTATATACTCCTTGATATGTTGATACCAAGGGTGTTGGACGGGAGGTAACTCATCCGATACTTCTCCAATGTATTTCCCATAGGTTGGAGCTTTTTGCAGGGCAAAGGTGATATTTGGCATGTCTTCCTTGTCAAGTATATTGATCAAGGAGGCCAAAGTTTCTAGTGCATCCGCAAAGTCATTCCTATTCCGAGGAATGTGGAGGAAGGATATTTCTTCAAACTTTGAAGCCATCTATATAACCTGCCAATGGTAAATCAGTAAATGTAGCTCTTTAGTGTGATAGATCCAAGTGGTTTATCTGATTACCAATTCAGAATCTCCAAAGACAGTTAACCGTCTGATGCCCATGGATTGGGCTAGTTTTTGCCCCATGATACATCCTTCATACTCAGCTGTGTTGTTGGTGCTGACAAACTATAATTTGACGGCAATGGGATACTGCTCCCCAGTAAAGGATATTAGAATTGCTTCAGCTCCAGAACCTTCCATGTTTACAGCTCCATCAATATACATCTTCCATGGTTGGTGTGTATTGTCCTGATAGTGTTGTTGAGCTGTCATTACCCCTTCATCGGGGAAGTATGTTTCCAAGGGTTTGAAATCCTCTGAAGGTGCGGCGGCCAGTTGATCCGTAATTCCTTGACCTTTGATAGACTTTTGAGTTATGTAGATGATGTCAAATTATTGTATGATCAACTTCCATTTAGACAGTTGATAATTCAACATGGGTTTGCTGAACACGTACTTAAGAGGATCCATGATGGATATGAGATGGGTTGTGTGACCATGGAGGTAATGTTGTAACCTCATGAAAGAATATGCTAAAGTACAACAAGTTTTCTCAATCAGAGTGTACTTGTGTTCACTGCTGCTAAATATTTTGCTGAGGTAATAGATAGCTTTTTCTTGGCCTCTATCATCTTTCTATCCCAGCATTTAGTCCATGGCGTTGTCATTGATTGACAGGTACATGAATAAGGGAATATCATCCATGGAAGATACCAAAATAGGAGCTTTGACCAACTGCTCTTTGATTGTAGGAAGGCTTTCTGACACTCATCATTCCATTTCATGGAGGAGTTCTTCCCCGTATTTCCTTCTCTGTCTGAGGTATGGGAATTTCTGTGATGGTCTGCATTTTTGTAGGATCCATCTCGATCCCTTCATGGCTGACTAGGAATCATAGCAACTTGCCTGATTTAACACCAAAGGCGTACTTAGCTGGATTCAACTTCAAGCTATAGTTACGCAACCTGTTGAAGAGCTTTTTGAGATGATCTAGGTGGTCTTCCTCCTTTCGGGACTTGATAATGATGTCATCCACATAGATTTCTATCTCTTTGTGCATTAGATCATGGAAAAGAGCCATCATGGCTCGCTGATAGGTAGCTCTGGCATTAATAAGGCCAAATGACAATCGTCTGTAGCAAAAGGTTCCCCAAGGAGTGATGAATGTCATTTTCTCATGATCCTCTTCAGAAACCATGATTTAATGGTACCCTGCGGAGCAGTCAGTAAAGGAGTACATGCCATACTGAGCTGTATTGTCAATGAGTATGTGGATGAATGGCACGGGAAAGCTATCTTAGAGACAAGCTTTATTCAGATCCCTGTAATCCAAGCAAACTCGCACCATTCCTCCAGGTTTAGGCATGGGGACTATATTGGATAGCCATTCAGGGTATGTTGACACCACGATGATGCCGGCTTGAAATTATTTCACAATTTCTTCTTTAACTTTCAAACTCCACTCAGGTTTTTATCGTCTCAGTTTTTGCCTGACTGGCTTGAATCCCTCTTTGATGGGAAGGCGATGAATGACAATGTCAGTGGAAAAACCGACCATGTCTTTATGAGACCATGCAAACACATCCTGGAATTGGGTTAATAGAGTAACCATGTAATTCCTTTGGTTTGGAGTAAGGTCCGTACCAATCTTAATTTGTTTGGGGTTTTCTGAGGTTCTAAGGCTAAAAGAAGTGGTTTGATCAAGATTTGGCTTGAGTTTGTCTTCGACCAATTCTTTGATCTCCTGAGGTATCTCATAGTCCTCTTGTTCAATTTCCATCAAGTCTGAGTCCAACTTTACATCAAAGTAACAATCCTTGTGAAGAATAGGCAACCTCATCAGTAAGTTTAGGCACATCTAACTTTAGAGTCCTACAACAAAATGCTTTCACTTAATATATGAAACTGTTCAATTATACAAAGTGTTAGCATGTAATTATAAAAACAACTGCTAAACTGTACAGCAAAAGTAAGCAATTATTGTTATCTACAAGGCAGAAGGAATTTCTGCCCTTTTTACCCTTGTCGGCAAATGCAAGGAGTGCTGCTCCAATTGCCAAGGGTGAAGTCCTAGTGGACAGCAGTGATAAAGGGGTTGTTATCATTCTCCTTCTCCTAAATGATGACCATGATGTCTGGACAGTCATCATCTGGGATGTCTCTGTTCATACCTTCCGTATGGACCAAGACGTGCATGTTTGACAGATGTCTAGAAATCTCTTGTTCGCACCTTCGATTCCTTTCTTCCACCTCCTGGTCTGGAATCAAGACTTCCTTTCTTTTGACCAGTATCAGCTTAGGAAACAGCATAGCTACCATGGGGGCATGGACCTTTAATAAAGGCCAGACCAGATTATCACCTATAGGTTTAGGTAAATGCTTTGTATAAGAAGGAACCGATTTGTGCTTGTGAGGGTTCTTGTGACTGGTACTAGGATAATAGTCTAGTCCAGTTGTATAGGCCAATAAGTTGTTGAGTCAAGGCTGTGTGGGTTATTTAGCTTACATAGTCGATACTCAGAGGAAGGGTGTGAAATTGGAAGAGATACCAGTGGTTAGGGAATTTGAAGATGTGTTTCCAGAGGATTTGCCAAAACTTTCGCCTGACAGAGAGATTGAGTTCGTGATCGACTTAGCACCAGGAACTGCCCCGATATCGAAGGCCTTGTATAGAATGGCTCTAGTAGAGATGAAGAAACTGATGGTACAACTGCAAGAGCTGCTAGACAAGAAGTATATTCAACCAAGCGTATCACCGTGACCGTGGGGAGCACCAGTGTTATTCGTGAAGAAGAAGGATGGGTCGATGCATCTTTGCATTGATTATAAGGAATTGAACAAAGTCACTATTAAGAATAAATATCCGTTGCCAAGAATAGATGACTTGTTTGATCAATTAAAGGGTGCTAAATACTTCTCGAAAATAGATTTGAGAAGTGGGTATCACCAATTGAAGGTAATGAAGGAGGATATACCTAGAACGATATTCAGAACTTGGTATGGACATTACGAGTTTCTGGTGATGTCTTTTGGTTTAACCAATGCCCTTGTTGCATTCATAGACTTGATGAACAGGGTGTTTAAACCATTCTTCGACAAGTTTGTTGTGGTATTTATCGACGACATTTTGGTGTATTCCAAAACTCAAGAAGAACACGTGGAACATTTACGTTTAACATTGGAGACACTAAGAAAAGAAAAGTTGTACGCGAAATTCTCTAAGTGTGAATTTTGGCTAGATCGTGTAAAATTTTTGGGTCATGTGATTGACTAAGATGGAATTTCAGTGGATCCATCGAAAGTGGAAGCTGTAATCAATTGGGAACAACCAAGGACACCTTCGGAGGTGAGGAGTTTCTTGGGACTGACCGGTTATTATAGAAGATTTATTCAAGATTTTTCCAAAATAGCCACTCCGCTAACAATTTTGACAAGGAAAGCTATAAAATTTGTTTGGACGGAGAAGTGTGAAATTTTTTTTCAAGATTTGAAGAAGAAGTTAAGTATGTCACCTGTGTTGTCATTACCAGATAGTACAGGAAACTTTGTGGTGTATAGTGATGCCTCACATAAAGGGTTTGGTTGTGTTCTTATGCAGAAAGGCAAAGTTATTGCGTATGCATCAAGACAACTAAAGGATTATGAGAAAGGTTATCTGACTCATGATTTGGAATTGGCTGCAGTAGTATTTGCTCTCAACATATGGAGACACTATCTTTATGGAGAGAAATGTGAGATATATATAGACTATAAGAGTCTAAAGTATATTTTCACTCAGAAGGACCTGAACATGCGGCAAAGACGATGGATGGAATTGATAAAAGATTACGATTGTGAGATCTTTTATCATCCAGGCAAAGCAAATGTAGTTGCATATGCCTTAAGCAGGAAAGGTCGGGAAAAGTTGATGCTGATAACTACTCAGGAGGAGCTCATTTCAGCAATGGAAAGGTTAGAGCTGGAAATCAAAGTTCCACAGGAATTCGATGAACGACTATTCCAAATAGAAGCTGGTCCAACTTTAGCTGACAAGGTGAAGAACACTCAATTACAAGATGAAGAATGTAAGAAAGTCAAAGAGAAATTGGTTGAGGGTAGTGATGCGAAATACAAGATCGATACCGAAGGACTACTACGGTTCGAGGGAAGAATCTGGGTTCCAGTAGTACCAGATATTAAAGACAAAATCTTGACAGAAGCTCATAGCTCAAGATATTCGACTCATCCGGGAAATACAAAGATGTATCATGATTTACGGTGACATTTTTGGTGGCCAAATATGAAAAGAGACGTTGTAGAATGCGTTGTAAAGTGCTTGACGTGTCAGAGAGTGAAGGCCGAGCATCAAAGACCAAGCAGATTACTTCAACCGTTAGAAATACCAGAATGGAAATGGGAGCATATCACAATAGATTTTTTGGTAGGTCTTCCAACGACTCAGAAAGGATACGATGCGATATGGGTGATAGTGGATAGACTGACAAAATCTGCACACTTTTTGCCAATAAAGATTAGATTTAATCTTGATCAGCTGGCAAAACTATATGTTAAAGAAATCGTGATGAGACATAGAGTTCCAATATCAATTGTATCAGACAGAGATCTGAGGTTCACATCAAATTTCTGGAAGAAACTACAAGAATGCATGGGAATGCAACTGAAGATGAGTACAGCATATCACCCGTAAATTGATGGGCAAAGCGAACGAACAATCTAGACGTTAGAAGATATGCTTAGAGTGTGCATCATGGATTTCAAAGGAAACTGGGACGATCATTTATCGTTGGTAGAATTCGCCTATAATTACAGTTACCACGTAAGCATAGGCATGCCGCCTTATGAAGCTTTATACGGCAGAAAGTGCAGAACTCCACTGTGTTGGGATGAAGTCGGTGAACGCCAACTATTAGGACCAGAACTGGTGCAACAAACCGCTGAAGTTATAAAACTCATAAGAGCAAAATTGGTAGCTGCTCAAGATCGACAGGAGAGGTATGCTGATCAACACAGGCAAAATCGTGAATTTAAAGCAGGAAATTTCGTGTTCCTGAAAGTTTCTCCTTGGAAGGGGAAAATTCATTTTGGCAAGAAAGGAAAGCTCAGCCTAAGATTTATTGGCCCGTTCGAGATACTACGAAGAGTGGGAGAAATGGCTTACGAGGTAGCTTTACCTCCAGCATTAGAACATGTGCACAATGTTTTTCATGTGTCAGTTTTGCGACCATATAAACCCGATTACAAACATGTGATCGAGTATGAACCGTTGCAGTTTAGTAAAGATTTGTCTTATGAAGAGAATCCTATCCAGATGGTCGACAGGAAAGAACAAGTACTTAGGAATAAAGTGATACCTTCTGTGAAGGTGATATGGAGAAACCACAATGTCGAAGAGGCAGCGTGGGAACTCGAAGCTGAAATGATGAAAAATTACCCTGAGTTGTTTGTTTAATCTATGTCTTCGATTCTGGGACAAAATCTTTGTAAGAAGGGAAGAATGTGACGATTTGATTGTTTGAGTTGTGATTCTGAGGACAGAATCCTTGTAAGGAGAGAAGGAGGGAAGGATGTAACGATCCGGAATTTCAAGTTGTAATTTTAAATATTTATTGAATAATATAAATATTTATTTGATATGTCTATTATAAAATTGAGGAAATAAATATTTTATTGATATAATGGTTGTTAGTAAATATTTATGAATTAAATTGTTAGATAATATTCTAAATTAAATTAATTTGTAATTTAGAGAGTTGTAATATAACATGAGAAGTTATATTATTGATTGAAATTAATAATTTAAATTGGTGTGTTAAGTTATTAAATAAAATTATAACGAAATTATAATTTTGTGATAATTGTTTAAGTGGAATTTTTTATTTAAAATATAGTATGTTGAATTAATTTATTTAGTTAATGTGGATATAGAAATCCAAATATATAATATGTGATTATAAATTATAAACTAAATTATTTATTAAAATAATTAAAGTAGTTTTAAATTGATTTAACTCAAACAAGGCTTAAATATATTAAGTCTTTAAATTTAAAGGGTTTTACCAAACAAAACCTTATGGCTTTTGGATCTTCAAATTTTGAATTATAATAATATAAATAAAGTAAATTAAATAATAAATATAATATATTTATAACATATGCGTTAGGTTGTAATTGATATTACAATTAGTAGTAGTATTAAGGTTATCCGTTTTATTTCTTACGCTTGATTATCAGTTTGGGTTTTTACGCATAGTCTGAGTTGCCTATGACGAACACTGAGAGTTCAGAGAGAGATTGATAGAGCTTGATAGAGAAAATTGAGGGAGATTGAGAGGAAACCTAAGGATTTCACGACAATTCCAGTGTGTTTAGCAAGGATTTCTTTTTAGCAGCAAAAGGTTTGTTCTATAACCTTATTATACATACGTGGGTTTCACGGTAAAAAATTTCTTATGTCTGGTGAAAACAAATTGTTGAATTGTGGATATATATATAGTTGGTAATTGTGATTATACGTGTTTGTAATGCTAGAGTTTACGTTTAAACATGAATTGCATGCTAATTACAGTTAAACGTAGGAGAGATAATTAGCAGTGTATGTTTGTGTGGATATTTTGTATATGGTTTATGTAAGTACCGAATTTAGTGATTAGTTTGTATGATAAACTGCAAATTGAAGCTTGTTTATGTTAGTTCATTAAGAAACGAAGATAACGTAATTTTAATGAAACAATTTAGACAAGAATTGTGTTACAGTGTTGATTTTGTCTAAGGAACTCAAAAATGGTGTTTTTATATGAAAACATGAAATTCAAGGAATTAAAATAGTTAAAGTGATTGTTAAATTGTTCTATGTGGTTGGATATGTTAGCAATCATGTTTATGATAGTTTCATATTTATTTTATATATTAATTTCACCGTTTTGTGGGTGAAATTCGTGTTTGTTGGGCTAAAGTCGGCTACTGTTCATAGTCGTCTCTTCCTCTGTCTGTGCACCAGCACAGCTGTGCCATACACTGATCTGAGACAGTTTGTTCTGCTGCTACTGCAGACCTTAAAACACCCCTATAGCTTGGTTTAAGGTTGTGTTAAGGCGTCAAACATGTGATAACATGGTTAAAACAAAATCGTGTTAGGTGGTTGGTAGTTTCAAAGTTTCAAATGATTATAAGTTATGAACGTGTTATGTTATAACTTAGTTTATTCAATGAATGTTAGGTAAGTGTTGTGATGTTAACACTTGGATTTTTTGAAATGTAAGACTTGTATTGAAATAATAAGTGTAACTAAAAATGCGAGTTATGTTGGAACGTGAATGTTAGTATATCTAATAGATGGTGGTTCTAAACCTATATGTAGGTGAACGTGAGTTTAATATTATTGCGTACGCTCGAGGCAAGTTTCTAAACCTATCTTTTTACATTGAGCAAGTTTCTTACTTTAAACTTTCATTAAGCAAATTCTTGTATTCCTAATAATTATTTAAGCAAACTATAACTTTAACTTTGTTCGGACAAGATTGGAATTCTAGTACTTATTTATGTATTCTAACTTGTTTATTGCTAGACAAGTTTCTTTATTGTCATTCGTGTACTGTGAATGCAATTTTCTTGCATTCTAATTTCTAATGTCGAATTATCTTATTTCAATTACTTGACACAAGTTATTCTCATAATGAGCAAGTTTTCTTTTTAGCTTATTATTACTTAATGTATATTCAATAATTCATAGCCCTAGCTTAATATTATTCAAGCAAGGGTTACTGCCATTCAATACCTATGCTTTGTAGTTGTTTCTAAGCATGAGTTCATATGTAGTTAGTTCACTTTCAATTATTCATTATTCCATATTATGTTATTATTGACCAATTGTTGTGTCGTCAAACCATATTGATTCAACTAGTCCTCTAGCTGCTAATCGTTAAACTTCAAATTACCCTTGAAAGATTATCCTAACCAAACTTTCTTTGGTGCAGACTTGTACTCAAAAAACTGAGAAGAACAACCTTATTATAGGGGATACGCAATGCGTTTAGATGTTTGTGAACAATACATGGTACGAAGGGTTGATCCCCCTAAGTACGTGAAGTCCCTACACTATAACTTTTAAGGTTAGAGTTGAAAGATTGCTTGTAGCCGTGGACATAGTTCGTGATCTTATGACCCTCAGACATATTTCTTATTTTGATTCTTGTTGTTGGTTATCATTGATAGAGTACCATTCAGTATCGATGAGCCTATTCATTGGCAATTATTATTCTTTTGTTGATTTATTGTTATATATAGTGAGCAATTATTTTGCTCACTCTTGCATAAAATTAATTATTGCAGCTAAAGTTCAGAAGGTCGATGAACCTTCAAATAACAAAGGAAAGGGAAAAATGTACAAGTGATGAAGACTTGTAATTTCATTTACTGTTATGATAATAGACTTTTAAATTAATGACGTGATGTAATAATTTTATTTTCGCACTTGATTTATGTTTAAGGTTAGCCAACCTAGGATATTTTTGGATTAATGTTGTAACCCTTTTAAAGGGAGGATTTATGGTTTAAATGTTATTTTATTGGGATAGATAGTATGAATGTATGGAAAGTGAACACCATATCTTAGGGGAATGAAGTGCCCAAATTTGGGGGTGTCACAATTGGGAACTTGAATTGGGCGTTTGATGCCTTGATGATCCTTTCCTAACCCCTGTCCAGGTTGAAAACCCAAGGACATCATCTCTTGACTTGTCGACATTACCTCGGCAGAAACTCTGGGTATCAGAGGTGGCGTCCTAATGAGTTGATAGTGAGTGTTGCTCACTTTAAGGGCTTGAAAGCTGACAGGCTCAACTTCTACATTAAAACTGATGAGTGATATATCACCTTGAGTAGGACACTATAGCTCAGCATTGACAGTGACCAAATCATTATTGATGATGTATTTAAGTTACTGATAAAGGGTGGACGGGACGACTCTTGCCATATGAATCCACAATCTTCCCAAAAGTAGATTGTATCCTATAGTGATCTTAAGTACTTGAAAGGATACGTAGAATGTATGTGGACCGATTTCCACGGGAAATTCAATCTCTCCGATAGCGTTTCACCGGGATCCATCAAAAGCTTTGACGATTATATGGCTGCTTCGAATCCCGTTGACATTGATGTTCATTTTCTCCAATATGGCATAGGGGTAGATGTTTAAGGATGATCCCCCATCTATGAGCACTCCTTCAACCACATATCCAGAAGACATAATCGCTATGCGCAATAGTTTGCAATGACCCGTCCCTTCGGGGGGTATGTCATCATTGGTGAAGGATATCACATTACTATTGAAGATGTGATCAACCAGTTGATAAAAATTTTTAACATCCACTGTCTTTGGCAAGTGGGCTTCTTCAAATATTTTCAGTAAGACCTCCTAGTGATCTTCTGAATATAAAACCAAGTCGAGAATAGAAATCTGTTGTGGAGCTTCTTTCAAGCTTTGAACCACCTTGGCTTCATTGTGTTCCATCTTATGGAGGAATCCTTCAATCTTCTCCCTGGGCACTTTCCCCTTAAATTTGGTGATAGGCTTCATCACCCGTTGAGGAAGATACAATGGATTTTCCCTCGACACCGCAACAGTTGTATTTGATGTGGATCCTTCAGCTTTCCCATAGTTCCATGGCACCTTCTGAAGGCTGACAACAAGATACTGTGACCTGAAAGGCAGTATAATGGGCTTTGGTGCAGCCATTTTTAAAGGGTTTTCAACACCTTTGAGTTGAATTGGTTGAATTGTAAGTGGTGTGACATCCAACTCTCCCTCAAAGGATATAACTGCTACAACTTCCTTCCATCTAGGAGGAAATGTGTTCCCACTCTTAGACGATACAGTGTCGTTATCTGCCATTTGTAGGTCACCACTATCAATTATGTTCTGAATAAGATGGCGGAGTGTCCAACATTCTTCAGTGCTATGACCGCGAGAATGAGAGTGGTATTGTCATACTCCATTAGCATCAAACCGTTTTGAGCGTGGGTTGACTGGAGGTAGCACCGCTATGATTTTTCCTTCATTAATTAGCATATGCAAAATCTCTTCCATCGATTGGCCTAAATTGATGAATTCCCTTTTGTTGGCGAAGTCCTGACGGGCTTGAGCTTTTGCTTTTCTAGCAAGCTTTTCCTCCCTTGTTTCACTTTCTAGAACACGTGGTGGAGGGTTTATAATAAGAGGAAGGAGGCTAGCATGCTCTTGACTGAATAATTGACGTGTGACTTGGTGTTGATGGATCACCAGTTCTGCCAATTGATTGTCTTGTTCGCCAAGAGCCTTTATTTCCCGTTCCATCATGAGTCAAAATTGTGAATAATCCCATTTATCGGAGCTATCCTTGTTGTTTTGGGATGAACCACCCACATAGTTGGACCTCTGTCCATTACTCCAGTTGATCATATTAACCTCCTCTTCCTTGTGTTGAGGAAGAAGGTTGTTTTGAACATGTGGTTGGTCGGAATTGGTCACCATGATCTTACCATTATCCATTAAATCCTGGATCTTATGCTTAAGGGCCCAACAATCTTAGTTGTCATGGCCTGGAGCTCCGGCATGGTAAGCACACGTCTTTCTTGCATTGAAACCATTTCCACTCGGGTTGGCTGGTGGAAGGAGATGAGTGATTTTCTCCTGCTCTGTCAGAAGTTTGAGAATGTTTTCGAGTGAATCCCCTAAAGGTGTGAACACTCTTGTACGTTTGACTTATCCACTTTTTGGCAATGGAGGGTTTGAAGACTGAGCTTGGAAAGGGGAATAATTTCTACTCTGAATAGGCATGTTTTGATTGCCTTTTTGTCCTTGCAATATCAAGGAAACATCCTCCGCTTTCTTCTTATGGACCCTCTGGGGGTTGTTCCCATAACTTCCAGATTGGATGTGCTCAGCTACGGCTGTTAGTGTGCGAGGTCTTGAATCTTCCCTGATTTTAATCCCATTTTAGCCATTTCTCCATGTTTGATCATTTCAGAGAATGGCTTGCCTATGCCAGCTAAGACCCTCTCATAAAAGGGAGCTTCTTGAATGTCTATGAAGGTTATCACCATTTCAGATTCAGTCATAGATAGAATAACTAGAGCAGCCAGATGCCTCCATCTTTGGGCATACTCTCTGAATAACTCATTGACTTGTTTCTTGACATTGGTAATTTGATACCGGTCTGGAGCCATCTGAGTTTGAAAGCTATATTGACTGAGGAAAGCATGGGCTAACTCCTCCCAGCTATGAATTTTGGAGTAATCTAATCTGGTGTACCATGATCTAGGTTCTCCAGTCAAACTTTTCTAAAATAGCTACATTCTGAGCTTTTCATCCTCGGCATAGGATCCGAGCTCTCTAATGAATACTTTCAAATGGGTATAAGAATCTCCCAATCCATCATATTTCTCAAAATCGGGAGTCTTAAATTTTTTCGATTAATGAACACCGGGAAATATACAAAGGTTTGAATATGAAATGCTCCCGTGTGTTCCAATCCCTTTGATGGACCTAATAGTCTCTCCCATTTGTAAAACCTTCTTCCTAATATCACCGGTGTCTTGATCTTCTTTAAGATGGGTGATTTCAGGGGTTTTGTTGGTCTTATCAGACTGAGACTCAGGTGCTGGAACTTCTTTGTCCGGAACCAGGGTTCTTCCATGTGTAGAGGATTTTGTGTGGATGGGTATTTATGGACCCTGAGTTGATTTGTGTAATTCTTTGAGAAGAACAGCCAACTTTGTAATTTGATTGCTTAATCCTTTGAACTCCTCGTAAGAGACAGGAGTAGGATTAGACTGGCCAGATGTAGCCATGTTTGGTTGTAGGCTTAATGCTTTTTTAGACTTTAAACGGGTAACATGACCAATTGCTTCCCTATAAAAGACTTATGTAGTTTAGTCTTAAGGACATGTGGAGATGTTACATGCTATGTAATGTGTCCATTTTCTAGGAGTATTATCCTGCAAAACAAATGCCAGTTATTTTAATGACAGGATAGCATGACAAGTTGTGATATGAAAAGGAATGCATGTTCACATAATCCTTTATATTTTCCATTACATTGAGCTTGACATAGAAATGAAATTACAAGTAATTAAAATAGGAAGGTATGAAGAGACTTCCCTCCGTATTTGGTTTATTAGAGGCTGACCAATCTTAGGCTACTCTCGATACTTTTTGGCATGAAGGTTCCCAGATCATCGCAATTTACTCGACGGGAAGTTAATCTGGTCTTTCAACTGGAGTGAATCTGGGTGGTGCCTTTCCTGAGCCTTGTTGGAATTAGTCTCCGTACGAGTCCAGTAATTAAACACCGACGGGATAGCCTCCTGGTGGAGGGACCACACAACATATATTCACATACATCATGTCTCACCGTATGAAAATGATGGCATGTGCAAAGCACTAATATCATAGGCAGATACGGTGTGAAGCACTAAGTGCAGTAAGTAAATGCATTAGTACACATTTATTCAAATGTAAATGCAACATCCATATACAAAAAGATAAATGTTTTGAAAAGTTTTGAATAGCGGCTTAAGCCCTCCTACTGGACAATTCTACAGCAGAGTCGCCACCTGTCGATGTCGAGATTTTTATTTGTTCCTTTATGTTCTTGTCTTTTGGTGTTCTCATGTTAGGTGAGATTTGTTTAAAAAATTAAGTTTGAAAAGGTCCAACATGTATATTTCGACGATTTGACTGTAAGAGTCGCCAGTTGGTATTTTTAAATGGTTGTACCAACTCAACCGAGAAATAGTTTGGACATAGACCTAGTGATGTGACACTATTTAATTGGTCTGTGAAACCGAGATTCGTTAGGGTCTGGGAGCTTGATTATGCGGAGGGAAGGTGTTAGGTACCCCCCAAAATCTGTAATAACACGGTTACTGCCACTTTCCAAATTAAACTTTTATCTGAATGAGTGTGTGTGTGTGTGTAGGTCTATGTACAATTATTTGGAAGTAGTGATATGCCTCGTTTGCACCTATATACAAAGGGTTTGAATTTTGTATAAAAGTTTAATTTTAATGAGATATGGCAGTTATGTTTTGTAAAATAGGTTTTTCAAACCCTTATGCTCAATAGTAATTGAGGCTTTTGATACTTCAATTTTATTATGTGTTCGGCTTAATTGCTTTTATTATTTTCGAGATGTGAATCATCTTCGAGAAAATAAGATACATAGCAGCGCCAAACTCCTTGTGGGCATAGAAGTCATCTAAGGAAATTCAGACACTATGAATAATTTACAAGCTGACTGTAACTGAAAATGTCTATCACGGGAACCGAATCTAGATTCAGGAACTGTGTAAGACCCCAACTTTTTAATGAATAAAATTAAATTTCCTCTGTTTATTATTGTGAATAATATGGTGTTAATTTGATATAATACTTTGGTTATGGGTGAAATGTGCAAAATTTTCAAAATAAGCAAGTGAATATAAAATATTCATTGTTGTCGGGAATATTCGTTTAGTCGTGAAATATTCTTTCTGTCAGGAAATATTCGTACGACAGCGCAACCATTTGTGAGCCCCATAACAAAATAACTGTCGGATGAAGAAAACGACAAATTTGAATTTTTATAAATAACGGCATAATCGTTACCGTTAACACTGTTGGAATACCCGTTGGTTAAAATACAGTAATACGCTTGGTTGCACAGTAGCACACGATTTTGCACAGTATTTTTGAATTATTGATTCTTACATAAGAAGGCAATACTCAATACTTGTTACAGTAATTACTGTTCAATATTTTATTTTATTGGTTCAATAATTGATGCGTTGATATTTTATATTATTGTTGATTCAATAATTGTCACTGCACATTATCTCCATTATCAGATCAATAATTCATATTATTTGAATAATATTATTAGATAACATTATTGGCAATGTCTAGAAAGTTCTGTCTAAGGAGAGATTTGGTCATCTAATTGCGCGCTAGTAAGGAGAAATCCTTATTGGAAAGCTCCCTCTTTCTTGGGAACTGTCTAGTTGTCATAATTGTGATTCTGTAATATTATTTGCAAATAATTAATTATTGATTTATATGAGAAGGAAATATTTATTTTATGTGGATATAAATGATGGATTTATTTATGTGGTTATAAATGAAGGAATTAATGTTGAGATGTTTTATCAGTATTTTGTCGGATTGGAGGTATTATTAGATCAAACTAGTGTTCTTGAGCTATATTGCGTTAGTTATATTTTTTAATCCGGCCGTTGGATCGTTGTAATTTTTGGATATATTGTACATATATAAGTTGAGTATATGTCCACAAATTTTGAACCGTTAAAAATAAACGAATGATTTGTTATGAATTTTAAGAGGTGACTGATTCGGAAATTAGGTTTATAAATAATTTTGGTAGAAAATTTTAGAAATGGGTGGGCCCCACTTTTGGTTGTTGGGGAAGATGGCTGATTTTTGGTGGGTGGAATAGTAGCAGGTAAAGCCATCAGGTAGCAGGTCAAGTCTTATTCGGCGTGCTAATATTTTCTTATAAATAGAGGGCTAAGTTAGAATTGAAAATCACACCAGAATTCGTAAGTTTTTTCTCTTTTTCTCTCTAGATTATCGAGTGTATTTTGTGAGTATTTAGATACTTGGTGAGTTGATATTCATCAGTGCAAGTTTCCTTCAGCATCATATCCGATATCCAGTCAGAAGTGCTGCTCTTTTGAGGTAAGGGATGGTAAGGGATTTTAAGGGTTGTTATGTTCTTCAGTTTCGTAATTTGTCTGACCTTCAAAAATTCTGGAAAAATTTGAAATGATAATTTGATGAGTTTTCTAGATTGTGTCCAAAAATGGCGATTTTTGGATGTATAGATTAAGAGTTATGAATTTTATGAAAAAATACTATTTTAAAAGTAAACCCTTATAACTCCTTGTGGTTAACTCCAAAATTGGTGAAATTTTTTTTAGGAGTACATGTATATAACAAAAGTATACTCTGTAAATTTCGGAATTTTTGGACAAAAGTACAATTTATGATAAATGTCTAAATATTCGGCAATTTTGGCCATATGAAAAATAGTAAATGAATTTAAAAAATTCTGGAAACAATATATGTTCAATATGGGACTATATTCTGCTAAATCCCAGAAAAAAATATTTTTGGGACTATTTTGATATTTTTCATGAAAATAGACTAGTTATTAATAAATAAATTAAATATGTTATGCGAAGTAAAAAAATTGAAAAATAGGATTTTATGGCTTGAGAATCCTATATGAGGTATATGCAGATTTTTGATGAGGGTTTTGGTTGTTGGTGATGAAATCTTATGAGTTTAGCATTTTAGGATGATTAAATGCATTATTTAGTAAAGTGTAAACAATTAAAATAAATTGTTTATAAGTTTAAGAAATGTTATTCTTTCAATATCATTATACCAAAATATTGGTATGAGTTTTATTGTGGAATTTCTACCTTTTTTATGAGTTACTATTCACGAGTTACTATTCACGAGTTATTATTCACGACAAAATTAGTTTCTTTTTCCGACCAAATTATCGTTGATTTATGAATTTTACTCCTGAAATTAAATCCGTGTTTTGATCATATTATTTTTATTATCATATATAACATTTTCATAATCCTGGTGAAAAATTTTCTCTTTGACTTGAGTGTAAAGATGGGTAGATTATTGGTATAATCGTGACTATGCGTTCACTTTGGCCAGTAGTGCAAAGTTCAATTGTTGACTGGTATGATCATGACCATTGAATTTATAATTGAATATCTTTAGCTTAAGTGCAAAGGTGAATTGATCAACATGGTTATAATTATTGTTTATATAAATTCTGAAATGATTATATATTTATTTGTGATATTAATATCGTTGGCCTGTAGTGCAAAGATGATCTGTTGTTGAATATCTTTGGCTTGTAGTGCAAACATGATCTTTTGTTTAATATCTTTGGCATGTAGTGTAAAGATGATTTGTGGTTGAATATCTTTGGCCAGTAGTGCAAAGATGAACTGTTGACGAATATCTTTGGCCCGTAGTGCAAAGATGAATTTATCAGTATGATTATGAACATGAAATGTGATTTGGTATAACCATTATCTTTGATGTTTCAGGTAAAGACAGGAGATGAAAATTATCTTCGACTTGGATGAGAAGAGGAATTTAGAACCACAATATTATGATTATGAGTTATTCATATGATTGTGGACCAGAACTGTTGATTGATATTACAGGGATAAAATATTGTTGCTGGATTTTTAACATGGAGAAAATAATAGACTTTATGGTCTATTTGACTCTTCTAATGGATTTCTCGTTCCGCTGCAACTATGGTTGAAAATTTTTATCATCTACCATATGTTCTAAATCTCTGATTTATTACTGTTGAAGGCTATTGATAATTTATTTATTTTTAGTCATGATATTCTTTTCTGGGCTAGTTGAGCTCACCCTTTTGCTTCACAATTCCTTTCAGGTAATAAGAGTGTAACTGGGTCGAGCGGGGGTAACAGGGGAATAGAACGGTGGTCTCTAGCGGTGGAAGTTCTCCCTAAACAATATAGAAAAGTGTGTTGTATTTTATACATCATTTAGTAGTTATATTTGGTGAATCAAATAGGGTGAGGTGAACCCAACTTTAGAAGAGTGTTTTGCCGCTATCATACAAGATGTCTAATGACATACAACCTCGTGTTATCATAAGACAGGGTTGTGCACATCCACTTGCTGAGTATATCTATGAGCACTACCTATATGATTTTGGAGTTTATTTGAAATATTATTTTCAACAGGAGACAGTGGAGATAGTTATATGTCAAGAGAAAACTCACCATTGGAAAGAGCATGATAGTAATCTTCTCGTTTTTCTTTAGGGTCTAATCGGTCAACCAAGGATAATTTTGTGAACATATGATATCTTTCATAACCTAGATGCATGGCCTCCTATGTACGAAGGTTTCCTTGAGCACTTCCCAAAGATTCTAATTTCTAAAACAGTTTTTGACTATACCTTTATGTAAGGTGCCATTGTGACTTACTATTCAAGGTTGGGATGAGAGTCACAGTTGGTATATATTTGTATCAAAACTCACAGCATATGTGTTGTTGTATTTTGCACGACAATTGTTGTAATAAAGTTGCAGTTATTTTCTGTACCATGTATTTGGCGACTCGGAATAGGTTGGGTGGAATGAACATATTTTGGGGGCGTCACATTTGGTATCAGAGCTTAGGGATATGGTCTTTGGCGGAGACCGGAGAATAGAACTAGGAAGGGAGAGATGAGTAATCCTTCGCTAGTGTGTCCTACCTAAGCTTATTTCTTGACCGGTCATAATATACAGATATTATGTGATACGTTAATTTGTTTAATTGACCCCTGTTTTATGGCAGTATTTGAGAATGGCAGCTGAGAATGTTAGCAATGGAGTGGATGAGACCGTGGGGATACCTATAATCACCAACCATGATAATGCGATGTTAGGCGAAGAAGGAATTAGAGATATTCTTGTGGTGAGGGAAGAATTAATAGTTGCACCCTAGTTAGTCACAGAGGTAGCAGCTAAGAGTGAGGAAGAAGAAGAACCTGAGGAGAATTTATTAGAAGAATTTTATGATCGAAATGTAGAATTGCAAAATCGTATTCATGAGTTAGAAGAGCAGGTTGAAGAACGACAGGTGGTCATGGAGCAAAAGGATGTAATAATTCAAGCTTGTGTTACCCGATATGTGATGCTTGAACAGAAGCATTCTTTGGCAGAGTATAAGATGATAAAGCTAGAATCTGAGCTGAAAGAAGAAATAACTGAACGAGTGAGAGTGAGTGATGCATGGGTAAAAGCCGCACGACGCATTGATATTGTGAAAAGAGATGTCCGATCTAAGAAGGCTAAAATAGATGATATATATTTCTCTTTTTGGACAGCAATTGGGAGAACCCAACATCGAGGTTTGAATTACCCTGTACAGAGCGGTCAACCTCAATTCGACATGGATCGAAGATTGATGATTCAAATCATGAATCAGGAGTACGAAGAAGCAGTTGACGGTGGAATATGCCCTATAGAAAACTTTATTCCAACGGTAGTGATAACACCAAATGTTGCCCAGACAAGTCAAAGTCGGGTAGTTCAAGGGAGAGCGGTTGTCATGACTTCTCAACAAGTGAGGAACCCAAATGAAGTTATCACGGGAGATAAGCAATGGAAAAATCATGATGACCGGGGAGATAGAATCTGAATTGATAGCAAGGTATTCTCAACTCTTCGAAATACCAGGTACGTAAATTTCGAGGACGAAATTTCATAAGGAGGGGAGGTTGTAAGACCCCAACTTTTTAATGAATAAAATCGAATTTCCTCTATATATTATTGTGAATAATATGGTGTTAATTTGTTATAATACTTTGGTTATGGGTGAAATGTGCAAATTTTTCAAAATAAGCAAGTGATTATAAAATATTCATTGTTGTCGGGGAATATTCGTTTAGTCGTGGAATATTCTTTCTGTCAGGAAATATTCGTACGACGGCACAACCATTTGTGGGCCCCATAACAGAATAACTGTCAGATGAAGAAAACGACTAATTTAAATTTTTATATATAACGACGTAATCGTTACCGTTAACATTGTTGGAATACCCGGTGGTTAAAATACAGTAATACGCGTGGTTGCACAGTAGCACACGGTTTTGCACAATATTTTTGAATTATTGATTCTTACATAAGAAGGCACTAGTTAATAATTGTTACAGTAATTACTGTTTAATATTTTATTTGGTTCACTAATTGTTGCGTTGACATTTTATATTATTGTTGATTCAATAATTGTCACTGCACAGTATCTCCATTATCAGATCAATAATTCATATTATTTGAATAATATTATTAGATAGCATTATTGGCAATGTCTAGAAAGTTCTGTCTAAGGAGAGGTTTGGTCATCTAATTACGCGCTAGTAAGGAGAAATCCTTATTGGAAAGCCCCCTCTTTCCTGGGAACTGCCTAGTTGTCATAATTGTGATTCTGTAATATTATTTGCGAATAATTAATTATTGATTTATATGATAAGGAAATATTTATTTTAAGGGGATATAAATGATGGATTTATTTATGTGGTTATAAATGAAGGAATTATTGTTGAGATGTTTTATCAGTATTTTGTCGGATTGGAGGTATTATTAGATCAAACCAGTGTTCTTGAGCTATATTGCGTGAGTTATATTTTTTAATCCGACCGTTGGATCATTGTGATTTTTGAATATGTTATACATATATAAGTTGAGTATATGTCCACAAATTTTGAACTGTTAAAAATGAACGAATGATTTGTTATGAATTTTAAGAGGTGACTGATTCGAAAATTAGGTTTATAAATAATTTTGGTGGAAAATTCTATAAATGGGTGGGCCCTGTAAGACCCCGAATTTTATGAAATAAAAGTATTCAATTTTTCTATTTAGTAAATAGTTAAATTGATAAAAAGTTAAAGTTAAGGGTGATATATGAATATTTTTCAAAATAAGCAAGTGGTTATAAGATATTTATTTTTGGTCGGTGAATATTCGTGTGGTCGTGGAATATTCTTTTTGTCGGATAATATTCGTACGACGGCGCAGCTATTTGTGGGCCCCATAACAGAAAACGATTAGATGAAGATAACGACAAAAATTGAATTTTTATAAATAAGGGCGTAGTTGTTACCGTTAACACTGTTGGAATACCTGGTGGTTAAAATACAGTAATACGCATAGTTGCACAGTAGCACACGGTATTGCACATTATTTTTTTCAATTATTAATTCTTACGTAAGAAGGCACTACTCAATAATTGTTACAGTAGTTACTGTTCAATATTTTATTTTATTGATTCAATAATTGCTCCGTTGATATTTTATATTATTGTTGTTTCAATAATTATTGCTGCACAGTATTTTTCATTATCAGATCAATAATTCATATTATTTAAATAATATTATTAGATAGCATTATTGGTAATGTCTAGAAAGTTATGTCTAAGGAGAGGTTTGGTCACCTAATTACGCGCCAGTAAGGAGAAATTCTTATTGGAAAGCCCCCTCTTTCCTGGGAACGACCTAGTTGTCATAATTGTGACTCTGTAATATTATTTGTGAATAATTAATTATTGATTCATATGATAAGGAAATATTTATTTTATGTGGATATAAATGAGGGATATATTTTTGTGGTTAAAAATGAAGGAGTTAATATTGAGGTTTTTATCAGTATTTTTGTCGGAATGGAGGTATTAAAAATTAGGATTTTTGAGATATTTTGTGGAGGTTATAATTTTTAATCCGACCTTCGGATCGTGGTAATATTTGGATATGTTATACATATATAAATTGAGTGTATGTCCACAAATTTTGAACAGTTAAAAATGAACGTATGATTTGTTGTGAATTTTACGAGATGACTGGTTCAGAAATTGTTGAATTTTCGGAGTTAATCATTTTGGTGGAAAATTTTAGAATTGGTGGGCCCCACTCTTGGTTGGTGAAGAAATGTGCTGAGATTTTTATTCAAATGTGATGGGTGAGAATAGTAGCAGGTAAAGCCATCAGGTTGCAGGTTAAGTCTGCTTCGGCGTGCTAACATTTTCCTATAAATAGAGGACTAAGTTAGAATTGAAAATCACACCAGAAACATAAGCATTCTCCCTTTCTCACTCTATATTATAAAGCATATTTTATGAGTATTTAGATACTTTGAGAGTTGCTATTCAGTGCAAGTTTCCTTCGGCTTTGCATTCCAGTCAGAAGTGCTGCTCTTTTGAGGTAAGGGATATTAAGGGATTTTAAGGGTTGTTATGATTTTCAGTTTCGTAATTTTTCTGATCTTCAAAAATTCTGGAAAAATTTAAAATGATATTTTGATGAGTTTTCTTGATTGTGTCCAAAAATGGTGATTTTTGGATGTATAGATTAAGAGTTATGAATTTTATGAGAAAAGACTATTTTAAAAGTAACCGCTTATAATTCCTTGTGGTTAACTCCAAAATTGATAAAAGTTTTATTGGGAGTATATGTATAGACTATATTCTGCTAAATTCCAGAAAAGAAATATTTTTGGAACTGATTTGGTATTTTTTCTGAAAATAGACTAGTTATGAGTAAATGAATTAAATATGTTATGTGAAGTAAGAAAATTAGAAAATAGGATTTTATGGCTTGAGAATCCTATATGAGGTATATGCAAATTTTTGATGAGGGTTTTTAGTTATTGGTGATGAAAACTTATGAGTTTAGCATTTTAGGATGATTAAATACATTATTTAGTAAAGTGTAAACAATTAAAATAAATTGTTTATAAGCTTAAGAAATATTATTCTTTTAATATCATTATACTGAAATATTGGTATGTATTTTATTATAGAATTTCTACCTTTTTGTGTCGAGTTACTATTCACGAGTTACTATTCATGAGTTACTATTCACGACTTACTATTCACGAAAAAATTGGTTTCTTTTTCTAACCAAATTATAGTTGATTTATGAATATTACTCTTGAGATTAAATCTATATGTTGATCATATTATTTTTATTATCATATATAATATTTTTATAACCCTGACGTTGAAATTCTCTTTCACTTGAGTGTAAAGATGGGTAGATTATTGGTATGATCATGACTTTGGGTTCTCTTTGGCCAGTAGTGCAAAGTTGAATTATTGACTAGTATGATCATGACCATTGAATTTATAATTGAATATCTTCAGCTTAAGTGCAAAGTTGAAATGATCAACATGGTTATAATTACTGTTTATATAAATGATTATATATTTCTTTGAGATATTAATATATTTGGCCTGTAGTGCAAATATGAACTGTTGATGAATATATTTGGCTTGTTGTGCAAATATGAACTGTTGAGGAATATCTTTGGCCTGTAGTGCAAAGATGAATTATTGATGAATATCTTTGGCCCGTAGTGCAAAGATGTCCTGTTATTGAATATCTTTGGGCAGTAGTGCAAAGATGAATTGGTGACGAATATCTTTGGGCCGTAGTGCAAAGACGAAGTTATTTGTATGATTATGAACAGGAACTGTGATTTGGTATAACCATGATCTTTGATGTTTCAGGTAAAGACATGTGATGAAAATTACCTTCGTCCTAGGTGCGAAGAGGAATTTAGAATCACAATTATGATTATGAGTTATTCATATGTTTGTGGACCAGAACTGTTAATTGATGTTATAGGGATAAAATATTGTTGGTGAATTTTTAACATGGAGAAGATAGTAGACTTTATAGTCTATTTGACTCTTCTAATGGATTGCTCGTTCCACTGCAACTATGGTTGAAAAATTTTATCATCTACCATATGTTCTAAATCTCTGATTTATTACTGATGAAGACTATTGATAATTTATTTATCTTTAGTCATGATATTCTTTACTGGGCTAGTTGTGCTCACCCTTCTGTTTCACAATTCCTTTCAGGTAATAAGAGTGTAGCTGGGTCGAGCGGGGGTAACAGGGGAATAGAACGGTGATCATCATTTAGTAGTTATATTTGGTGAATCAAATAAGGTGAGACGAACCCAGCATTGGAAGGATGTTTTTCCACTATCATACAAGATGTCTAATGACATACAACCTCGTATCATCATAAGACAGGGATGTGCTCATCCACTTGCGGAGTATATCTACAAGCACTACCTATATAATCTTAGTGTTTGTTTGGAGTATAATTCTCAATTAGAGACAATAGAGATAATGATATGTCAAGAGAAGACTCACCATTAGAAAAAATATGATAGTAATCTTTTTATTTTTCTTTGGGGTCTATTAGGTCAACCAAGGATAATTCTGTGGACATATAATATCTATCATAACTTGGAAGCATGGTCTCCCATGTACGAAGGTTTCCTTGAGCACTTCCCAAAGATTTTAATTTCTAAAACAGTTTTTGACTATACCTTTATGTAAGGTGTCATTGTGAGGTGCTGTCCACGGTTGGGACATGAGTTATATTTGGTATATATTAATATCCAAACTCACAGCATATGTGTTGTTGTATTTCGCACGACAATTGTTATAATAAAGTTGTAGTTCTTTTCTGTACCATGTATTTGGCGACTCAGAATAGGTTGGATGGAATGAACCTATTTTGAGGTTGTCACATTTGGTATCTGAGCTTAGGGATATGGTTCTGGCGGAGGATTGGGAAATATAATTAGGAGGGGAGATGAGTAAATCCTTCGCTATGTGTCCTAAATAAGCTTATTTGTTGGTCAGATAATATCAGGATATTATGTGATATGTTATTTGTTAGATTAACCCAGTGTTTTGAGCTGTATTGCAGAATTATATCTTTTAATACACCGAGATCAGCAATGGAGAAATCATAATGATAAGAAAGATGGAATCTTAAATGAAAGAAGGTTATTCTTAACTCTTTGAATTAGGTTTATAAATAAATTTCGAGGAAAAATTCAGAAATGGAGGGGATTGTAAGACCCCGAATTTTATGAAATAAAAGTATTCAATTTTTCTATTTAGTAAATAGTTAAATTGATAAAATGTTAAAGTTAAGGGTGATATATGAATATTTTTCAAAATAAGCAAGTGGTTATAAGATATTTATTTTTGGTCGGTGAATATTCGTGTGGTCGTGGAATATTCTTTTTGTCGGAGAATATTCGTACGACGGCGCAGCTATTTGTGGGCCCCATAACAGAAAACGATTAGATAAAGATAACGATAAAAATTGAATTTTTATAAATAAGGGCGTAGTTGTTACCGTTAACACTGTTGGAATACCTGGTGGTTAAAATACAGTAATACGCATAGTTGCACAGTAGCACACGGTATTGCACATTATTTTTTTCAATTATTAATTCTTACGTAAGAAGGCACTACTCAATAATTGTTACAGTAGTTATTGTTCAATATTTTATTTTATTGATTCAATAATTGCTCCGTTGATATTTTATATTATTGTTGTTTCAATAATTATTGCTGCACAGTATTTTCCATTATCAGATCAATAATTCATATTATTTAAATAATATTATTAGATAGCATTATTGGTAATGTCTAGAAAGTTATGTCTAAGGAGAGGTTTGGTCACCTAATTACGCGCCAGTAAGGAGAAATTCTTATTGGAAAGCCCCCTCTTTCCTGGGAACGACCTAGTTGTCATAATTGTGACTCTGTAATATTATTTGTGAATAATTAATTATTGATTCATATGATAAGGAAATATTTATTGTATGTGGATATAAATGAGGGATATATTTTGGTGGTTAAAAATGAAGGAGTTAATATTGAGGTTTTTATCAGTATTTTTGTCGGAATAGAGGTATTAAAAATTAGGATTTTTGAGATATTTTGTGGAGGTTATAATTTTTAATCCGACCTTTGGATCGTGGTAATATTTGGATATGTTATACATATATAAATTGAGTGTATGTCCACAAATTTTGAACAGTTAAAAATGAACGTATGATTTGTTGTGAATTTTACGAGATGACTGGTTCAGAAATTGTTGAATTTTCGGAGTTAATCATTTTGGTGGAAAATTTTAGAATTGGTGGGCCCCACTCTTGGTTGGTGAAGAAATGTGCTGAGATTTTTATTCAAATGTGATGGGTGAGAATAGTAGCAGGTAAAGCCATCAGGTTGAAGGTTAAGTCTGCTTCGGCGTGCTAACATTTTCCTATAAATAGAGGACTAAGTTAGAATTGAAAATCACACCAGAAACATAAGCATTATCTCTTTCTCACTCTATATTATGAAGCATATTTTGTGAGTATTTAGATACTTTGAGAGTTGCTATTCAGTGCAAGTTTCCTTCGGCTTTGCATTCAAGTCAGAAGTGCTGCTCTTTTGAGGTAAGGGATATTAAGGGATTTTAAGGATTGTTATGATTTTCAGTTTCGTAATTTTTCTGATCTTAAAAAATTCTGGAAACATTTGAAATGATATTTTGATGAGTTTTCTTGATTGTGTCCAAAAATGGTGATTTTTGGATGTATAGATTAAGAGTTATGAGTTTTATGAGAAAAGACTATTTTAAAAGTAATCGCTTATAATTCCTTGTGGTTAACTCCAAAATTGATGAAATTTTTATTGGGAGTACATGTATAGGATAGGAGTATATTCTGTGAATTTCAGAATTTTTAGATAAAAGTACAATTTTTGATAAATGTCTAAATATTCGGCTGTTTTGGCCATATGAAAAATAGTAAATGACTTTTAAAAATTCTGAGAAAAATATATGTTCAATATGGAACTATATTCTGCTAAATTCCAGAAAAAAAATAATTTTGGAACTGATTTGGTATTTTTTATGAAAATAGACTAGTTATGAGTAAATGAATTAAATATGTTATGTGAAGTAAGAAAATTAGAAAATAGGATTTTATGGCTTGAGAATCCTATATGAGGTATATGCAAATTTTTGATGAGGGTTTTTAGTTATTGGTGATGAAATCTTATGAGTTTAGCATTTTAGGATGATTAAATACATTATTTAGTAAAGTGTAAACAATTAAAATAAATTGTTTATAAGCTTAAGAAATATTATTCTTTCAATATCATTATACTAAAATATTGGTATATATTTTATTATAGAATTTCTACCTTTTTGTGTCGAGTTACTATTCACGAGTTACTATTCATGAGTTACTATTCACGAGTTACTATTTACGAAAAAATTGGTTTCTTTTTCTAACAAAATTATAGTTGATTTATGAATATTACTCTTGAGATTAAATCTATATGTTGATCATATTATTTTTATTATTATATATAACATTTTTATAACCCTGATGTTGAAATTCTCTTTCACTTGAGTGTAAAAATGGGTTGATTATTGGTATGATCATGACTTTGGGTTCTCTTTGGCCAGTAGTGCAAAGTTGAATTATTGACTAGTATGATCATGACCATTCAATTTATAATTGAATATCTTCAGCTTAAGTGCAAAGTTGAAATGATCAACATGGTTATAATTATTGTTTATATAAATGATTATATATTTCTTTGAGATATTAATATATTTGGCCTGTAGTGCAAATATGAACTGTTGATGAATATATTTGGCTTGTTGTGCAAATATGAACTGTTGAGGAATATCTTTGGCCTGTAGTGCAAAGATGAATTGTTGATAAATATCTTTGGCCCGTAGTGCAAAGATGTCCTGTTATTGAATATCTTTGGGCAGTAGTGCAAAGATGAATTGGTGACGAATATCTTTGGGCCATAGTGCAAAGATGAAGTTATTTGTATGATTATGAACAGGAACTGTGATTTGGTATAACCATGATCTTTGATGTTTTAGGTAAAGACATGTGATAAAAATTACCTTCGTCCTAGGTGCGAAGAGGAATTTAGAATCACAATTATGATTATGAGTTATTCATATGTTTGTGGACCAGAACTGTTGATTGATGTTATAGAGATAAAATATTGTTGGTGAATTTTTAACATGGAGAAGATAGTAGACTTTATAGTCTATTTGACTCTTCTAATGGATTACTCGTTCCACTGCAACTATGGTTGAAAAATTTTATCATCTACCATATGTTCTAAATCTCTGATTTATTACTGATGAAGACTATTGATAATTTATTTATCTTTAGTCATGATATTCTTTACTGGGCTAGTTGTGCTCACCCTTCTGTTTCACAATTCCTTTCAGGTAATAAGAGTGTAGCTGGGTCGAGCGGGGGTAACAGGGGAATAGAACGGTGATCATCATTTAGTAGTTATATTTGGTGAATCAAATAGGGTGAGACGAATCTAACGTTGGAAGGATGTTTTGTCACTATCATACAAGATGTCTAATGACATACAACCTCGTATCATCATAAGACAGGGATGTGCTCATCCCCTTGCGGAGTATATCTACAAGTACTACCTATATAATCTTGGTATTTGTTTGGAGTATAATTCTCAATTAGAGACAATGGAGATAATGATATGTCAAGAGAAGACTCACCATTGGGAAAAATATGATAGTAATCTTCTTATTTTTCTTTGGGGTCTATTAGATCAACCAAGGATAATTCTGTGGACATATAATATCTATCATAACTTGGAAGCATGGCCTCCCATGTACGAAGGTTTTCTTGAGCACTTCCCAAAGATTTTAATTTCAAAAACAGTTTTTGACTATACCTTTATGTAAGGTGTCATTGTGAGGTGCTGTCCACGGTTGGGACATGAGTCACATTTGGTATATATTAATATCCAAACTCACAGCATATGTGTTGTTGTATTTTGCACGACAATTGTTATAATAAAGTTGTAGTTATTTTCTGTACCATGTATTTGGCGACTCAGAATAGGTTGGATGGAATGAACCTATTTTGGGGTTGTCACAGGCCCCACTTTTGGTTGCTGGGGAAGATGGCTGATTTTTGGTGGGTGGAATAGTAGTATGTAAAGCCATCAAGTAGCAGGTAAAGTCTGCTTCGGCGTGCTAACATTTTCCTATAAATAGAGGGCTAAGTTAGAATTGAAAATCACACCAGAATTCATAAGTTTTCTCTCTTTTTCTCTCTAGATTACCGAGTGTATTTTGTGAGTATTTAGATACTTGGTGAGTTGCTATTCATCAGTGCAAGTTTTCTTCAGCTTCATATCCGATATCCAGTCAAAAGTGCTGCTCTTTTGAGGTAAGGGATAGTAAGAGATTTTAAGAGTTGTTATGTTCTTCAGTTTTGTAATTTTTCTGACCTTCAAAAATTTTGGAAAAATTTGAAATGATAATTTGATGAGTTTTCTAGATTGTGTCCAAAAATGACGATTTTTTGATGTATAGATTAAGAGTTATGAATTTTATGGAAAAAGACTATTTTAAAAGTAAACACTTATAGCTCTTTGTGGTTAACTCCACAATTGGTGAAATTTTTATTGGGAGTACATGTATATAACAAAAGTATACTTTATAAATTTCAGAATTTTTGGACAAAAGTACAGTTTATGATAAATGTCTAAATATTCGGCAATTTTGGCCATATGAAAAATAGTAAATAAATTTTAAAAATTCTGAAAAAAAATATATGTTCAATATGGGACTATATTCTGCTAAATCCCAGAAAAGAAATATTTTTGGGACTGATTTGGTATTTTTTTATGAAAATAGACTAGTTATTAGTAAATGAATTAAATATGTTATGCGAAGTAAGAAAATTGGAAAATAGGATTTTATGGCTTGAGAATCCTATATGAGGTATATGCAGATTTTTGATGAGGGTTTTGGTTATTGGTGATAAAATCTTATGAGTTTAGCATTTTAGGATGATTAAATGCATTATTTAGTAAAGTGTAAACAACTAAAATAAATTATTTATAACTTTAAGAAATGTTATTCTTTCAATATCATTATACCAAAATATTGATATGGATTTTATTGTGGAATTTCTACCTTTTTCATGTCGGGGTTACTATTCAAGAGTTACTATTCACGAGTTACTATTCACAACTAAATTAGTTTTTTTTTTCCGACCAAATTATCGTTGATTTAAGAATTTTACTCCTGAAATTAAATCCGTGTTTTGATCATATTATTTTTATTATCATATATAACATTTTTATAATCTTGGTGAAGAAATTTCTCTTTGACTTGAGTGTAAAGATGGGTAGATTATTGGTATAATCGTGACTATGAGTTCACTTTGGCCAGTAGTACAAAGTTGAATTGTTGACTGGTATGATCATGACCATTAAATTTATAATTGAATATCTTTAGCTTAAGTGCAAAGGTGAATTGATCAACATGGTTATAATTATTGTTTATATAAATTCTGAAATGATTATATATTTCTTTGAGATATTAATATCTTTGGCCTGTAGTGCAAAGATGATCTATTGTTGAATATCTTTGGCCTATAGTGCAAAGATGATCTGTTGTTGAATATCTTTGGCATGTAGTGCAAAGATGATCTGTGGTTGAATATCTTTGGCCAGTAGTGCAAAGATGAACTGTTGACGAATATCTTTGGCCCGTAGTGCAAAGATGAATTTATCAATATGATTATGAACAAGAAATGTGATTTGGTATAACCATGATCTTTGATGTTTCAGGTAAAGACATGATATAAAAATTATCTTCGTCTTGGATGAAAAAAGGAATTTAGAACCACAATTATGATTATGAGTTAGTCATATGATTGTGGACCAGAACTGTTGATTGATGTTACAGGGATAAAACAATGTTGGTGGATTTTTAACATGGAGAAGATAATAGACTTTATGGTTTATTTGACTCTTTTAATGTATTGCTCGTTCCGCTGCAACTATGGTTGAAAATTTTTATCATCTACCGTATGTTCTAAATCTCTGATTTATTACTGTTGAAGGCTATTGATAATTTATTTATCTTTAGTCATGATATTCTTTACTGGGCTAGTTGAGCTCACCCTTTTGCGTCACAATTCCTTTCAGCTAACAAGAGTGTAGTTGGGTCGAGCGGGGGTAACAGGGGAATAGAATGGTGGTCTCTAGTGGTGGAAGTTCTCCCTAAACATTATAGAAAAGTGTGTTATATTTTATACATCATTTAGTAGTTATATTTGGTGAATTGAATAGGGTGAGGTGAACCTAACTTTGGAAGAGTGTTTTGCCGCTATCATACAAGATGTCTAATGACATACAACCTCGTGTTATCATAAGACAAGGTTGTGCACATCCACTTGCTGAGTATATCTATGAGCACTACCTATATGATTTTGGAGTTTATTTAAAATATAATTTTCAACTGGAGACAGTGGAGATAGTTATATGTCAAGAGAAAACTCACCATTGGAAAGAGCATGACAGTAATCTTCTCGTTTTTCTTTGGGGTCTATTGGGTCAACCAAGGATAATTCTGTGGACATATGATATCTATCATAACCTAGACGCATGGCCTCCAATGTACAAAGGTTTCCTTGAGCACTTCCCAAATATTCTAATTTCTAAAATAGTTTTTGACTATACCTTTATGTAAGGTGCCATTATGACGTTCTATTCAAGGTTGGGATGAGAGTCACAGTTGATATATATTTGTATCAAAACTCACAGCATATGTGTTGTTGTATTTTACACGACAATTGTTGTAATAAAGTTGTAGTTATTTTCTGTACCATGTATTTGGCGACTTGGAATAGGTTGGGTGGAATGAACCTATTTTGGGGGCATCACAAACTGAATCTGTGATCACATGATTCCTAGGCTCACATGATAAAACAATATGTGTAAAAGCTAGAAAACGAACTAGATTTAAATAAATCTGATCTTTCCAGCTTCAACGGTTCCAGTTTAGTCACCATGAACCGGTTATAGCTGTCTTTTCCCAGGGTTATCTATGAGATTGTCATGTTGTTGACTTTGACTGTTCCCAGGGTTATCTCTGTGGTTGGCTTGACCTCCTGAGATTGACTCCGGGCATTGAACTTGATCTCCCGGGGTTATCTCTGGGGGTTGGAAATGATGTTGTGGTCTTCCAGGGTTATCTCGGAGTGTGAAAAAGATGCTTTTGTCCTCCTACATAGTTAGTAACAGGAAAACAAAATTTTGAGTGTCTACAGCATCGATAAGCTATTCGATATGTGATAACAGATAAAAGTCCTTCGGACATGCTTTGTTAAAATTCGTGTGGTTAATGCACACCCTCCATTTCGTATTCTATTTTTGAGCCAACACCACATTAGCCAACCACTCCGGGTAATCAATCTCGAAGATGAAATTAGCTGCCAATAATTTGGTTACTTCATCATCAATAGGTTTTTTGTTGTTCTGTGGCAAAAATCCTCCTTTTCTTCCGAACAAGCGTTCGAGAAGGATCCACACTAAGGCGATGAAAGACCACTAATTCATAGATATAAGGCATGTAAATGGGCACCCAAGTGAAGATGTCTGTATACAGCCGAAGGTGATACACCAAACTCGTCCGTTCTCCCAGTCCTGGTCTAATTTTAATTGTCTTCTTTGAATTCCTCATAATTAACTCCGCATCTCCAGTCTCTTCGGCTGGGAGAGTAAGAGGTTCGGTAGCCCCTTCAGTGAAAGGTTCCACCTCAATTTTCATCGCATAGCATTATTTATTGACCCCGACCCCGGATGATATTAACATATTCCCGAACACCATTGTCAACGTTGGGATTTTTATTTGTCCCTTTATGTTCTTGTCTTTTGGTGTTCTCATGTTAGGTGAGATTTATTTGAAAAAATAAGTTTGAAAAGGTCCGACATGTATATGTCGACGATTGGACTATAAGAGTCGCCAGTAGGTATTTTTAAATGGTTGCACCAACTCAATAGAGAAAAGGTTTGCACAAATACCTAGTGATGTGCCACTGTCTAACTGGTCTGTGAAACCAAAATTCGTTAGGATCCGGAGGCTTGATTAAGCGGAGGGAAGGTGTTAGGCACCTCCCCCCCGACTTCCATGGTGACACGGTTACTGCCAATTTTTAATTTAAACTTTTATCTGAATGTGTGTGTATGTAGGTCAATGTGCAATTATCAGGAAGTAGGGATATGCCTCGTTTGCACCTATATACAAAGGGTTTAAATTTTTGTATAAAAGTTCAATTTTAACGAGATATGACAGTGATGTTTTGTAAACAGGTTTTTCAAACCCTTGTGCTCTATAGTAATTGAGTCCTTTGATACTTCCAATTTATTATGTCTTCGACTGGATTGCTTTTATTATTTTTGAGATGCGAGGCATCTTCGAGAAAATAAGGTAGATAGCAACGCCCAACGCCGAACTCCTTGTGGGCATGACAGTCATCTAAGGAAATTCATACACCGTGAATAATTTACCAGCTGGCTGCAGTTGAAAATGTCCATCACGAGAACCGAATCTAGATTCAGAAACTGAATTTGTGATCACATGATTCCTAGGCTCGCATGATGATACAATACGTACAAAGGCTGTAAATAGTTATATATATATATATATATATATAAAAGTTGTAAAAGGCGACAAAGTGATCTCCTGGCCTGACTGGAATGTGTGTGTGTGTGTGTGTATATATATATATATATATATATATATATATATAGCAAGGATCAAGTGCATACCCCTTATCTTACTCACATGTGCTCACCCACCTTTAGGCGACGGTTTCAGTCATACAACCGTCGTCTATACTTTTAGTGACGCTATATGTTGTCCGTCGGTAAAAGTATAGACAACGGTTGTGTGACCAAAATCGTCGTCTAAAGGGGGGTGAGCATGGGTGAGTAAGATAAGGGGTATGCACTTGATTTGATCCATATATATATATATATTATATATATATATATATATATATAATATATATATATATAAGCAATAAAAGCCACGGGTCGACGATCTAGGCATACACACATAACACAACTCTCAACGTGAATAAGTATGTGTGAATGAAAGTGGAGAAAGGCTGAAAGAAATATGAGATATCTTACAGTGGGCTGCCAAGAAGACTTTAGATAGCTTTAAATGAATAAATACTCAGCTATCACCGGTAAAATATAGCAAAACACAAGCTCACAGGTGTTTGTAAAAAGAAAGCACGCAGTTTAAAGTGTGTAAAGAGTAAATTGGACAGGGCTTCCTTGACTTTTCTCTTCTTAAAATGGCCACCCCAAGCCTTCTATTTATAAAGGGAGGGAGTTGCATGTCTACCTGCGGCTACCCGGGGTGCCCCGGGCTCCGTGGGCCCCGTCGTCTCGAAGTACGTGCATACAGACAACGCGTTGTCCTCTTGAACCTTCATAACTTTCAATCCGGGCATTCGATTGAGGCGTATAATACCTTTTCGGAATGTTGTTCTCGAGAGCTACATAATGACATGGGATAAGAGGTTGTACAAAGTTGGAAAGTTGGGTCCATGACCAGATCTTCAAGTCTTCAAATTATATTTAATGTACTATCTTGCATAGTAGTCACTCGGGATTTATGCTATGGTATTTATAGGACACTTCTGTATAGAATGTTGTGTGAAATGATTCTGAGATGGTGTGAATGTGGGATCGAGGTGGCAAAATGATAATTTTACCCTTCATCAGTGTTGTCTCTGGCTCTAGGTTGATTTAGCAGTCGTTGCTCAGGGTTATGTCTGAGATTGGGCTACTGTAGGTACTAAATGTCCTCAGGGTTATCTCTGAGGTATGCCTAACCTCCCGGGGTTATCTTCAAGGTTGGAACTGAGTGCCTCAGGGTTGTCTTCGAGGTTAAAGCTGACTTCTGGGGATTAGAACGTACTTCTCTGGTGTTATCTCCGAAACTGAAACTGCATCCCTCGGGATTATCTCTGAGGTTAAAACTGAATCTCTGAAGTTGTCTCCGGGACTAGAACTGAGTATCTCGGGGTTGTCTCCGAGATTAAAAACTGAGTATCCTGGGGTTGTCTCCGAGATTAAGCTGATTTGACTTTCAGGGTTATCTCCGGAAGATAATTTTGCCCTCCTACAAAGTTAGTAATAGGAATGCAAAATTTTGAGTGTCTACAGATGCGCCTCTTTATGAGATTCATGCAATGTATTGGCATGGATAGGATAAAGAATACTAGACACTTGAAATGTAACAAGATAATCATGATGCAAATGCATGATGAATGTGGCTTGTTGGACCGTTTTCCAAAGGGATGTGATGACTATCTATTCCCACACCTTCTGTTGGGAACTGGAGTTATCACTGATGATCCTGATAAACTTCTTGGATATCTACTTCAAAGCTCACAGGAACCTCCAAGATGTTGACATTGGGGTTAACACCAAAGTCCTTAATCCTTGGTACAGACTTTCCACCGCAGATGTTCTTCTCATGTACAAGAGACTATAGGGATTGTGCTTTGTTTGATGAAGACATGTATAACATATTCCATCATCGGTCCTCCCCGATGAGGATGGTTTTCCCTGGTTTGTATCGCCAGGTCTTTCCAGTGTTCTATTGGAGTTACTGCCAACAGTTTGTGTTGTCAGGGTCACCTGACCTTCATTGAAATGTCCTTCAATAGATACCATCATCGTGCCATCTCTGATGCTTCGCTGGGTTTAATTGCCAATGGCTAATAGTGTCAAGGCTGCTTAACCTTAGTTAAAATGTGCTTCAACTGCTGAAATCATCGGATTACTTCTGATGCTTCGTTGGATTTACTTGCCAACGACTGAAGAACGTCAAGGTTGTTTGACCTTCGTTGAAATGTGCTTCAACGACTGAGATCATCGGATTACTTCCGACGCTTAGCTGGATTTACTTACCAACGGATAACATCAAGGTTGCTTGACCTTCGTTGAAATGTGCTTCAACAGCTGATATCATCGGACTACTTCCGATGCTTCGCTAGATTTACTTGCCAACGGCTGAATAACGTCAAGGTTGCTTGACCCTCATTGAAATGTGCTTCAACGGCTGAAATCATCAGATTACTTTCGATGCTTCGCTGGATTTACTTGTCAACAACTAAATAACATCAAGGTTGCTTGACCTTCGTTAAAATGTGCTTCAACTGCTGATGTTGTATGAAGTTTTAGCTGGGGAGAAGTTGTTACTAGAATTACAACCTCAAGTTAATGGCATCAAACCTTTATGAGGTATTACTGAACGTAGTTTACAACAGCTGTGATCACTGGTGTTGTGAACCATGTGTTTGGGCGAATACCAATGAGTGATATATAGACCCATCGTTTGGTCTCTAAAAATCAGGATTTCAGGCTTTTCCGCTTAATCGCGTAGCGCTTTTTTCCTGATTTGACTTTTCAGCTTGTGAGACCTCCTTCGCAACTAAAATTGGATCGACCCGGAGGGGTGGGTCCCACCTAGGACAGCCACAGGTACACCTGTGGTAGTCACAGATGCACCTGCAACCATCGATGGGTGTATTTGAGGCTCTCATTGCTTTCACAAGTCATTTTTAAGTTGTGCCACACAGAGAATCCGAGAGTTCTTCTTCAGATCTGCTGAGTTCGGGCTGTTTCTACAAAATCCATTACCGTACAAATGTTATGCACTATCCTGGTAACGTATGCATGTCTTCTTTTCTAGTTTTTATCCGTTGGAAAATGAGTTATCACATGAAATGCTTCTAAACACATAGTAGTGAATATGCCTGCTCATATGATTTGATAAAAAATATTCAACATAGTAAATGTTAGTATTTAATCATGTTGAACATAATGATGTAAAAATTTTTGACTTTTGAAACAGTCAAATTGGCACCTTCTTTCTGCTATTTCTTGTCCTATTAGTGGACAAATGAGCAAAGGTTGTAAAGCGAAGTAATTCTGGTAATTAGGCTACCCTTATGAATTATAACTTTGATATTTTTATGCATATAGGATGTTTATGACTTTGGGTTAGTGTGCCACTGAATGGCCACCTAATCATGCCTATGTGCATGTGGATAGTCCTTTTTATAAAGGAGACTCTGGCGAAATTTTTTCCAAGAGTCTAGGCATTGAGTAGACATACATTTTTAACTATACTGTAGGCGTATGTTAAAGTAATGCATGCATGCATATAGTCATAAAATGCATTTGAAAAGCTCTAGGTTATAATTTACCACACCCTTTCTGAGGTGATTTGGAGACTTGTGTCCAGATACATGGATCTGGATCAGCCGAGTAGTTTTCGCAGGACCACTTCAGTTGTGAGGAGGAGGGCTTCTAATATGCCTTGGCCTCGTGTAGTTCGATAGCCTCGCCATTTGGTGGAGGCAGTGATTCGTCCTATCCGGGTTGAGGTACTAGATGTTAAGGACGAGGGGAAGGACGTACCGGTTGTATCTCCCACTCTTGCTGTTCATACTCCCCGCAGGGATCTTCCAGGCATTAATGTGATGATTCCAAAGCTTCTAGATGATTTAAGTCACCACCCCTCGGTCTACTTGCATATGAACGAGGTAAATGGTGGGTTTGATCTTCTTTTTTCCTATTGACGAGGAGCAAAGGTTATGATGTTGATATGCTTTTATGATGTAGGTTCCCGGCTTTATGTAGCCTCAAGGGAACTAGTTCAGCATACACTCTCTATTTCAGACTCTTCATCTAGAGTATCGAGAGATTGCGCATGGTTAGGGCTTTGAGGCATTCTTTTCCATCCTCCCCCGTCGTTGTCCCTGTGGATACGTCAAGGTGTTGTTTGAGCACTGGTTTCACTAGACTCAGTCTCTCTATTTGCTAGACTGTGAGGTGATGATGACGCCGATGGATTGGCAGTTTATCACCGGTATGGAGTTTGGAGGGGCGTTAGTGCCTTGTGCGACGAACATTACCCTGACTGCCGTCAGATCCTTGCTAGGAGTCCCGGTTGAGGCGCTCAAAGATAGGATTGTTCACACTGGTCCTTTTAGTGTAGATGCTATGAGTGGGGCGTTGAGTGAGCCCTTGCCCGATGATGTGAGAGTCAGGGATCGCATTCTTCGGCGATTGTTCCTGATCATCCTCCGGGGTTATTTTATAGCAGATAGCTCTTCCACGGTGTCGTTCGCTTTGGTCAGTTCCACACGAGAGGTGGACCGTATTGGAGAGTATGACTGGGGCTCCTATACCTTTGCGTATTTCCTCAGAGGAATGTGCATGTGTTCGCAGGGCTTGACAGAGGCTTGGCTAGGATTTTATCCATTTTTGATAGTGAGTATTTCTCTTTTGATTTCCCTTGTACAGGTTAAGAGTGTTAACTGACCGCAGATGTCTGCTCTTATATTGGCACTTTTAGGCCTATGAGAGGCTCACATGTATACGTCCTATTAGCGTGTTAGGTTTAGACACCTATCCACGGGGACCACGATGGCATCACTCCACGTTAGTGGAGGTTCCTATAACTGAGGGTTTAACCCATTGTCCTCTGTAGTTGAAGTTATTGACAACCGATGTCATTACTTGGGTTCCCTATTCTGGGGACTATTTGACAGTTGACTTTGAGGATGGGTTCCCGACTGGTGTCGAGCATGTGATGTCCACCCGTCAGATTCCTCTCTTCACAAATGGAGGATGGGAGCTCTATTTGGGAGAGCATGCTTTTAGGAACACCATAGGAGAGATTCGTATACCGATCTATCCTCTTGCCAGGTGTTATTGGCATGTGTCGTAGTCACCTATCAGTGATATCCCATTGATGGGATTTGACGGCTTTACTTTGTCAGAGGGTCCATTCACTCAGGAGTTATTATACTGCTGGTGGTCCCCTCGTATCATCGAAGCCCAGACCCGCGTAACTCAATTCATGGGGGATATGGTTCCTGGATCTGTGATGATGATGGATTGGATGGCCTACATCCGAGATCCTACTCATTTAACGCAGATTGATAGCTTGACCGGGCAGTTGGACCGGGCACATTTTTTCATCTGATATTTGGGTAGAGATCCTTCCGAGCCGGATTCTTTTGATCCTTCCAAGTCAAGGGTTGGCCCTTTAGGTCTCCCATATGGTTTTGCTAGTGCAGACCCTCCATTGTATCGGCCTGATATCCCTCTTGGCAGAGATCCAATGACTCAAGAGGAGTTACATCAGATGGATAGGATAGATGATGTAGATATTAACACCATTAACTTCTTCTGATGTATTTCTCGCTATATCTTTTGATAGGCCTTTGTTAGATACTGGGTGGTTGTTCCCCATTCTCGTTATATCTTTTGATAGGCCTTTGTTAGTTGTTGGGCATATGTGTCCCATTTCCCTGTATTTTCCAACTATATACAGAGATGATGTATTAGATGATGATGTACTTAGGAATGTATATATACTATTTTCCATTCCCTACATTATATTGCCATCTATTATTTATCATGCATGTAATATGTTATGCATATGTATGTCTAGAGATGTTCAGTATTGACCCCTGGATGGTCTTATGATACGGTCCACACATATGTCTTCCTCGACAGTTAGCCGCATTAATCACACCCCACCAGTATTGGTAGCCTCATGTGTGAGATTATGGTATGATAGTTTGTCACCTCCAGATCGGGTGACCGTAGATCAGCTGTTGCATTACTCCATGACCCTCCTGATGTTCTAGGTTCCTGTGGGTTTTGTAAAGGGTATGCTGGAGCACTGGGTACCGAAGAGGTAGGTGTTCTAATTTGAGACCCAGGAGTTGACTCCCACCTTAGAGAAGTATGAGTGTTTGACAGCTTTTCCACTGGATAGGCCTTGCGCTCAGATGGCTATCGGAGATATGAGCCGACAGTTTATAACCCTCGTCGGGTTAAGGCGTAGAGTAGCTCAGGATGAGATCACCTCTGGGCATGTAGTGTCCCTACATTTTCTGATAGACAGATTCGTCTCCTTGGATAGTTATGCACAGCACTCTAAGGATTTCACCATGTCGAAGGATGAGCGGCGTGTTGCCAGAGTAGATATACTCATGATGTGTGTAGTGACTTATCTTTACATGCCACTATACATGGATCATCTAGACATCGGTGCAGTCATGGCAGTGCGGGCTCTCAGGGAGGGACATACCATTGTACCGATGATTATGGCAGACACATTGAGGTCAGTCACGTATTGCCACACCCATTCTACAGGGGTATTCACAGGCAACTCGGCCTTGCCATATGTGTGGTTCATGTCGCACCTGAGACCGACTGGCACCTTCTGACGCCATGGGCATTTCTTTTCCCATGAGATAGCCACGTCTTACTCCTTTTAGCTGGTGAAGTGTACAGACGCTGCTTTCTGATCGATGTTCTTGGCAGGGATCGAGGATCCATTTGATATTCTGCTGTGTTCAGGGCTTAGTTCTCCCTGCAGCTTCATTACTCATGCACCTGGCATGGATTATCTTCCTCTGGCTGGCTTGAGGGGTATGACCACTTATCATCCACTGGCTGTGATGGCACAGTTTGACCAGTTTTAGGATGTTCATCCCTTTGAGGGAGCATTAGTTCAGCGTTTGTCTTCTCGGTATTTGTCAATAGAGGATAGATTCAGGGTTTATGCCTATTGGGCCCAGCGTGAGAGGGTTGAGTTTACTATTATCTATCTGGGTTGTTTAGCAGAGTATTCTACATGGATGGAGGTAGAGATTACATCGACTGGGGATATAACCACCGAGCCAGGGATTGATTCTGACAGTGGGGAGCCCATAGAGGAAACTGATTCTCCCACTGAGGAGGAGCTATTCGCTGGGTTGACAGCAGCTCTGATTGATTCTCCCAGTATGACTGCTACTGTAACCCTGCATTTAGCAGAGTATTTAGAGCATAGTCTGCATCTAATGACAAATAAGAGGGATCACACTAGGGCCTTGATGTTGATCGCTTTTGCTGAGAGAGATACCACTCTAGTAGAGAGAGATGATGCCTTAGCTCATAGAGATACCACTATTATTGAGCGGGATGAGGCTAGATCATCTAGAGATGTAGTGGTTGTTGAGCGGGATGGCGCTATATCTGCCAGAGATGCCACTATTACAGATAGTACTGCATTGAGTGTAAGACCCCGAATTTTATGAAATAAAAGTATTCAATTTTTCTTATAATTACAATTCAGTAAATGGTTAAATTGATAAAAGTTTAAAGTTAAAGGTGATATATGAATTTTTTTTCAAAATAAGCAAGTGGTTATAAAATAATCATTGGTGTCGGGGAATATTCGTTTGGTCGTGGAATATTCTTTCTGTCGGGGAATATTCGTACGACGGTGCAGCTATTTGTGGGCCCCATAACGGAAAACGGTCAAATGAAGATAACGACAAAAATTGAGTTTTTATAATTAACGGCGTAGTTGTTACCGTTAACACTGTTGGAATACCCGGTGGTTAAAATACAGTAATACGCGTTATTGCACAGTAGCACACGGTATTGCATAGTATTTTTGAAATTATTGATTCTTACGTAAGAAGGCACTACTCAATAATTGTTACAGTAATTACTGTTCAATATTTTATTTTATTGATTCAATAATTGCTACGTTGAAATTTTATATTATTATTGTTCAATAATTGTTGCTGCACAGTATTTCCCATTATCATATCAATAATTCATATTATTTGAATAATATTATTAGATAACATTATTGGCAATGTCTAGAAAGTTCTGTCTAAGGAGAGGTTTGGTCATCTAATTGCGCGCCAGTAAGGAGAAATTCTTATTGGAAAGCCCCCTCTTTCCTGGGAACGGCCTGGTTGTCATAAATGTGATTCTGTAATATTATTTGTGAATAATTAATTATTGATTCATATGATAAGAAAATATTTATTTTATGTGGATATAAATGAGGGATATATTTTTGTGGTTAAAAAATGAAGGAGTTAATGTTGAGATTTTTATCCATATTTTTGTCGGAATGGAGGTATTAAAAATCAGGGTTTTTGAGATATTTTGAGGGGTTATAATTTTTAATCCGACCGTTGGATCGTGGTAATTTTTGGATATGTTATACATATATAAGTTGAGTATATGTCCACAAATTTTGAACCGTTAAAAATGAACGTATGATTTGTTATGAATTTTAAGAGGTGGCTGATTCGGAAATCAGGTTATAAATCATTTTTGGTGGAAAATTCTAGAATTGGTGGGCCCCACTTGTGGTTGGTGAAGAAATGTGCTGAATTATATTTCAAATGTGGTGGGTGGGAATAGTAGCAGGTAAAGCCATCAGGTTGCAGGTCAAACCTACCAAAATTTTCCTATAAATAGAGGGCTAAGTTAGAATTGAAAATCACACCAGAAACATAAGCTTTCTCTCTTTCTCTCTCTAGATTATTGAGTGTATTTTGTGAGTATTTAGATACTTGGTGAGTTGCTATTCATCAGTGCAAGTTTCCTTCAGCCTTATACCGATCAGAAGTACTGCTCTTTTGAGGTAAGGGATAGTAAGGGATTTAAGGGTTGTTATGATTTTCAGTTTCGTAATTTTTCTGAACTTCAAAAATTCTGGAAAAATTTGAAATGATATTTTGATGAGTTTTCTTGATTGTGTCCAAAAATGGTGATTTTTGGATGTATAGATTGAGAGTTATGAATTTTATGAGAAAAGACTATTTTAAAAGTAACATCTTATAATTCCTTGTGGTTAACTCCAAAATTGATGAAATTTTTATTGGGAGTACATGTATATGATAGAAGTATACTCTGTAAATTTCAGAATTTTTAGACAAAAGTACAATTTTTGATAAATGTCTAAATATTCGGCTATTTTGGCCATATGAAAAATAGTAAATGACTTTTAAAAATTCTGAGAAAAATATATGTTCACTATGGGACTATATTATGCTAAATCCCAGAAAAGAAATATTTTTGGAACTGATTTGGTATTTTTCATGAAAATGGTCTAGTTATGAGTAAATGAATTAAATATGTTTTGTGAAGAAAGAAAATTGGAAAATAGGATTTTATGGCTTGAGAATCCTATATGAGGTATATGCAGATTTTTGATGAGGGTTTTGGTTATTGATGATGAAATTGTAAGAGTTGGCATTTTATGATGATTAAATGCATTAATTAGTAAAGTGTAAACAATTAAAATAAATTGTTTATAAATTTAAGTAATGTTATTCTTTCAATATCATTATACCGAAATATTGGTATGAATTTTATTGTAGAATTTCTATCTTTTGTGTCGGGGTTACTATTCATGAGTTACGAATATTACTCTTGAGATTAAAACTATATGTTGATCATATTATTTTTATCATCATATATAACATTTTTATAACCCTGATGTTGAAATTCTCTTTCACTGGAGTGTAAAGATGGATAGATTATTGGTATGATCATGACTAGGGTTCTCTTTGGCCTGTAGTGCAAAGTTGAATTGTGACTGGTATGATCATGACCATTGAATTTATAATTGAATATCTTAAGCTTAAGTGCAAAGGTGAATTGATCAACATGGTTATAATTATTGTTTATATAAATTCTGAAATGATTATATATTTCTTTGAGATATGAATATATTTGGCCTGTAGTGCAAATATGAATTGTTGATGAATATCTTTGGCATGTAGTGCAAAGATGACCTGTTGATGAATATCTTTGGCCTGTAGTGCAAAGATAAACTGTTGATGAATATCTTTGGCCCGTAGTGCAAAGATGGTTTGTTGATGAATATCTTTGGCCCGTAGTGCAAAGATGGATTTGTTAGTATGATTATAAACAGGAATTGTGATTTGGTATAACCATGATCTTTGATGTTTCAGGTAAAGACAGGTGATGAAAATATTCTTCGTCCTGGGTGCGAAGAAAAATTTATAGTCACAATTATGATTATGAGTTATTCATATGATTGTGGAAAGGAACTGTTGAGTGATGTTACATGGATAAAACATTGTTGGTGGATTTTTAACATGGAGAAGATAATAGACTTTATAGTCTATTTGACTCTTCTAATGGATTGCTCGTTCCGCTGCAACTATGGTTGAAATTTTTATCATTTACCATATGTTCTAAATCTCTGATTTATTGTTGATGAAGGCTATTGATAATTGAATTATCTTTAGTCATGATATTCTTTACTGAGCTAGTTGTGCTCACCCTTTTGCTTCACAATTCATTTCAGGTAATAAGAGTGTAGCTGGGTCGAGCGGGGGTAACAAGGGAATAGAACGGTGGTCATCATTTAGTAGTTATATTTGGTGAAGAAAATAGGGTGAGGCGAACCCAACGTTGGAAGGGTGTTTTGTCACTATCATACAAGATGTCTAATGACATACAACCTCGTGTCATCATAGAACAGGGTTGTGCTCATCCACTTGCTGAGTATATCTATGGGCACTACCTATATAATCTTGGTGTTTGTTTGAAGTATAATTCTCAATTAGAGACAGTGGAGATAATGATAAGTCAAGAGAAGACTCACCATTGGGAAGAATATGATAGTAATCTTCTCGTTTTTCTTTGGGGTCTATTGGGTCAACCAAGGATAATTCTGTGGCCATATGATATCTATCATAACCTAGACGCGTGGCCTCCCATGTACGAAGGTTTCCTTGAGCACTTCCCAAAGATTCTAATTTCTAAAACAGTTTTTGACTATACCTTTATGTAAGGTGTCATTGTGAGGTGATGTCCACGGTTGGAACATGAGTCACATTTGGTATATATTTGTATCCAAACTCACAGCATATGTGTTGTTGTATTTTACACGACAATTGTTGTAATAAAGTTATAGTTGTTTTCTGTACCATGTATTTGGCGACTCAGAATAGGTTGGATGGAATGGACCTATTTTGGGGTGTCACAGGTGGTATCAGAGCTTAGGGATATGGTCTCTGGCGGAGATCGGGGAAATACAACTAGGAGGGGAGAGATGAGTAAATCCTTCGCTAGTGTGTCCTACCTAAGCTTATTTGTTGGTCAGTCATAATATCGGGATATTATGTGATATGTTAATTTGTTCAATTAACCCTTGTTTTGAAGCTGTATTCTAGAAGGATATCTGAAATACAGGAGATGAGCAATGGAGAAATCATGATGACAGAGAAGATGGAATCTGAAATGAAATCAAGGTATTCTCAACTCTTTGAAATACCAGGTACGTAAATTTCGAGGACGAAATTTCATAAGGAGGGTAGATTGTAAGACCCCGAATTTTATGAAATAAAAGTATTCAATTTTTCTTATAATTACAATTCAGTAAATGGTTAAATTGATAAAAGTTTAAAGTTAAAGGTGATATATGAATTTTTTTTCAAAATAAGCAAGTGGTTATAAAATAATCATTGTTGTCGGGGAATATTCGTTTGGTCGTGGAATATTCTTTCTGTCGGGGAATATTCGTACGACGGTGCAGCTATTTGTGGGCCCCATAACGGAAAACGGTCAAATGAAGATAACGACAAAAATTGAGTTTTTATAATTAACGGCGTAGTTGTTACCGTTAACACTGTTGGAATACCCGGTGGTTAAAATACAGTAATACGCGTTATTGCACAGTAGCACACGGTATTGCATAGTATTTTTGAAATTATTGATTCTTACGTAAGAAGGCACTACTCAATAATTGTTACAGTAATTACTGTTCAATATTTTATTTTATTGATTCAATAATTGCTACGTTGAAATTTTATATTATTATTGTTCAATAATTGTTGCTGTACAGTATTTCCCATTATCATATCAATAATTCATATTATTTGAATAATATTATTAGATAACATTATTGGCAATGTCTAGAAAGTTCTGTCTAAGGAGAGGTTTGGTCATCTAATTGCGCTAGTAAGGAGAAATTCTTATTGGAAAGCCCCCTCTTTCCTGGGAACGGCCTGGTTGTCATAAATGTGATTCTGTAATATTATTTGTGAATAATTAATTATTGATTCATATGATAAGAAAATATTTATTTTATGTGGATATGAATGAGGGATATATTTTTGTGGTTAAAAAATGAAGGAGTTAATGTTGAGATTTTTATCCATATTTTTGTCGGAATGGAGGTATTAAAAATCAGGGTTTTTGAGATATTTTGCGGGGGTTATAATTTTTAATCCGACCGTTGGATCGTGGTAATTTTTGGATATATTATACATATATAAGTTGAGTATATGTCCACAAATTTTGAACCGTTAAAAATGAACGTATGATTTGTTATGAATTTTAAGAGGTGGCTGATTCGGAAATCAGGTTATAAATTATTTTTGGTGGAAAATTCTAGAATTGGTGGGCCCCACTTGTGGTTGGTGAAGAAATGTGCTGAATTATATTTCAAATGTGGTGGGTGGGAATAGTAGCAGGTAAAGCCATCAGGTTGCAGGTCAAACCTACCAAAATTTTCCTATAAATAGAGGGCTAAGTTAGAATTGAAAATCACACCAGAAACATAAGCTTTCTCTCTTTCTCTCTCTAGATTATTGAGTGTATTTTGTTAGTATTTAGATACTTGGTGAGTTGCTATTCATCAGTGCAAGTTTCCTTCAGCCTTATACCGATCAGAAGTACTGTTCTTTTGAGGTAAGGGATAGTAAGGGATAGTAAGGGATTTTAAGGGTTGTTATGATTTTCAGTTTCGTAATTTTTCTGAACTTCAAAAATTCTGGAAAAATTTAAAATGATATTTTGATAAGTTTTCTTGATTGTGTCCAAAAATGGTGATTTTTGGATGTATAGATTGAGAGTTATGAATTTTATGAGAAAAGACTATTTTAAAAGTAACATCTTATAATTCCTTGTGGTTAACTCCAAAATTGATGAAATTTTTATTGGGAGTACATGTATATGATAGAAGTATACTCTGTAAATTTCAGAATTTTTAGACAAAAGTACAATTTTTGATAAATGTCTAAATATTCGGCTATTTTGGCCATATGAAAAATAGTAAATGACTTTTAAAAATTCTGAGAAAAATATATGTTCACTATGGGACTATATTATGCTAAATCCCAGAAAAAAAATATTTTTGGAACTGATTTGGTATTTTTCATGAAAATGGTCTAGTTATGAGTAAATGAATTAAATATGTTTTGTGAAGAAAGAAAATTGGAAAATAGGATTTTATGGCTTGAGAATCCTATATGAGGTATATGCAGATTTTTGATGAGGGTTTTGGTTATTGATAATGAAATTGTAAGAGTTGGCATTTTATGATGATTAAATGCATTAATTAGTAAAGTGTAAACAATTAAAATAATTTGTTTATAAATTTAAGTAATGTTATTCTTTCAATATCATTATACCGAAATATTGGTATGAATTTTATTGTAGAATTTCTATCTTTTGTGTCGGGGTTACTATTCATGAGTTACGAATATTACTCTTGAGATTAAAACTATATGTTGATCATATTATTTTTATCATCATATATAACATTTTTATAACCCTGATGTTGAAATTCTCTTTCACTGGAGTGTAAAGATGGATAGATTATTGGTATGATCATGACTAGGGTTCTCTTTGGCCTGTAGTGCAAAGTTGAATTGTGACTGGTATGATCATGACCATTGAATTTATAATTGAATATCTTAAGCTTAAGTGCAAAGGTGAATTGATCAACATGGTTATAATTATTGTTTATATAAATTCTGAAATGATTATATATTTCTTTGAGATATGAATATATTTGGCCTGTAGTGCAAATATGAATTGTTGATGAATATCTTTGGCATGTAGTGCAAAGATAGCCTGTTGATGAATATCTTTGGCCTGTAGTGCAAAGATGAACTGTTGATGAATATCTTTGGCCCGTAGTGCAAAGATGGTTTGTTGATGAATATCTTTGGCCCGTAGTGCAAAGATGGATTTGTTAGTATGATTATAAACAGGAATTGTGATTTGGTATAACCATGATCTTTGATGTTTCAGGTAAAGACAGGTGATGAAAATATTCTTCGTCCTGGGTGCGAAGAAAAATTTATAGTCACAATTATGATTATGAGTTATTCATATGATTGTGGAAAGGAACTGTTGAGTGATGTTACATGGATAAAACATTGTTGGTGGATTTTTAACATGGAGAAGATAATAGACTTTATAGTCTATTTGACTCTTCTAATGGATTGCTCGTTCCGCTGCAACTATGGTTGAAATTTTTATCATTTACCATATGTTCTAAATCTCTGATTTATTGTTGATGAAGGCTATTGATAATTGAATTATCTTTAGTCATGATATTCTTTACTGAGCTAGTTGTGCTCACCCTTTTGCTTCACAATTCATTTCAGGTAATAAGAGTGTAGCTGGGTCGAGCGGGGGTAACAAGGGAATAGAACGGTGGTCATCATTTAGTAGTTATATTTGGTGAAGAAAATAGGGTGAGGCGAACCCAACGTTGGAAGGGTGTTTTGTCACTATCATACAAGATGTCTAATGACATACAACCTCGTGTCATCATAGAATAGGGTTGTGCTCATCCACTTGCTGAGTATATCTATGGGCACTACCTATATAATCTTGGTGTTTGTTTGAAGTATAATTCTCAATTAGAGACAGTGGAGATAATGATAAGTCAAGAGAAGACTCACCATTGGGAAGAATATGATAGTAATCTTCTCGTTTTTCTTTGGGGTCTATTGGGTCAACCAAGGATAATTCTGTGGCCATATGATATCTATCATAACCTAGACGCGTGGCCTCCCATGTACGAAGGTTTCCTTGAGCACTTCCCAAAGATTCTAATTTCTAAAACAGTTTTTGACTATACCTTTATGTAAGGTGTCATTGTGAGGTGATGTCCACGGTTGGAACATGAGTCACATTTGGTATATATTTGTATCCAAACTCACAGCATATGTGTTGTTGTATTTTACACGACAATTGTTGTAATAAAGTTATAGTTATTTTCTGTACCATGTATTTGGCGACTCAGAATAGGTTGGATGGAATGGACCTATTTTGGGGTGTCACATTGAGGTCCCATACTACTGATATCATTGCAGAGATGAGCACGTTTATTGATGAGTACAATGTCACCATGTAGATGGTTGTGGATCTCTTGGCTTGCGTTGATACCATAGGGCAGGAGCTTACAGTGTTACCCCCTTCTTCTGAGAGGGATGCCATATTGGATTTAATAGCACGCATATACACTGAGTTGTAGATGGGCTTGGATTTTTCTGCACATACTAGCTTAGCCATTTTGTCATGTATAGTACACATTGTATATATCAAACAGTATTATATATGGCAGGGAAATATATTTTGATTCACTTCCCTTTTAGTTATGCCTTGTTACTTACTTGATATTTGCCTATTTCTCCAAAGCTTGTGACCTTGATGTATTCTGAACTCCGCCTTGATGGATGGACATTGAGATGTCTCAGGATCTTTCACAATGGATCATTGATCTGTGTGTATTCCCTACTCGTTGGTGTCTTGGGACTAGTATATGGAGAGGAGTGTGGCTTTCCTCTCTAAGGTTGATCGCCCCACAGATGGTCTTATGTATTCCTTTGTATGGGGGAGCCCAGGTAATTCTATCTCTTATGGATTGGTGTTTCTCTTTGAGGATTCAACCGCAGCTTAGATGGTCGCTAGTTCTTCCATTAGTGTTGGGAGGCCAGGTAGTTCCATCCCTTTGGCCTAAGCCGATGTTGTATGGTTTGAAGGATGATCTCAGTACCGTTGACAAGTTTTTGTGTTTTGGTAGGGGGTGAGACCGAACCATGAATGGCTGCCTACGTACTCCCATTAAGAAGGGGGAGATCAGGTTTACGTAGTTCAAACCTAGCGTGAAAAAGTTCCAAGTTGTATGTGGCAAAAAGGGTGTGAAGATGTTTTTGTTTTTCTGTGGTGAGACAGGACCATAAAAATGGTTGCCTATGTACTCCGGTGTATTGGGGAGATCAGGTTCGCGTAATTCGCCCCGTGTACAGGACAAACGGTAGATGAAAAGTTTGATCCCTGGTGGGACAAACTGAAAGTGTGAAATATTTTATCCCTGGTGGGACAAAACTGAAAGTGTAAAAGGTTTTGAAAAACCTAAGTTGAGTGATGGATCTGATGATCCAAAACTAGGCTATTGGTTGGAAGGTGTGTTTGTCCCTGATGGGGCAAACGGATGTAAAGAAAGGTTGTGTATAGTGAGGAATGTTTTGAAAACTTGAATTGACTGGGGATCTGGTCATCCAAACCCAGGATGCTGGCTTGCTGGTAACTTCAGACATAGTACCGTTTCACGGTGTTCGAGTTAATGAGTTACGAAAATTCATCGTCATCCATCTTCTGTAATCTGAGAGCTTCTCCTGTCAATACCTCCTTGACAACAAACGGACCTTCCCAGTTTGGGGCGAATTTTCCTTTGAATTGATCTTGGTAGTCAAAACCTTTTTCAAGACCAAGTCATGCCCTTTGAATTGTCGTAGCCAGACTTTTTTGTTGTAGGATCTAGCGATCCTCTGTTGGTATAGCTGACCATGGATGATGGTTGTGGCCCGCCTTTCATCTATTATAGATAATTGGTGGTACCGATCTTGTAACCATTGGTCTTCATCCAGTTGAGCGTCTATCAACACTCTTAGGGATTCCATTTCCACCTCTATGGGGAGCACTACTTCCATTCCATAGGTTAATGAGTAGGGGGTTACCCCAGTGGAAGTCCGCATTGATGTTTTGTAGGCTAACAGAGTCAGAGGCAACAAGGCAGGCCATCCTTTGTCATTGGTGGACATCTTTTGCATGATTTTTTTGATATTCTTATTAGCCGCTTCAACAGCACCATTCATCTTTGGACGGTAGATGACAGAGTTATGATGTTTGATGTGGAATTTACTGCATAACTCCTCCATCATTTGGTTGTTGAGGTTTTTGGCATTGTCTGACACAATCACCTTTGGTTGTCCATATCGATAAATGACATTATTTCTGATGAAACCAATGATAAATTCTTTAGTAACCCTGGGAAAAGAGGCTGCTTATACCCACTTGGTGAAGTAGTCGATCATGGTGAAGATGAATCTATGACCATTACTGTCTTTGGACTCGATGGGCCCGATCACATCCATTCCCCACATTGAGAAGGGCCAGGGTGAACTCATATTTTGGAGCTCCCTTGGAGGTGCGTGGATAGCATTCCCATGAATTTGGCATTGGTAACATCTCCTGACGTGATCATCATAATCAGCCTTGAGAGAGAGCCAGTAATGCCATGTTCTTAGGATTTTCTTGACAAGTACAGGGTTGCTCATGTGTGGGCCGTATACTCCACCATGGATTTCATCCATGAGCCTTTGATCTTGGTCTTTGTCTAGATATCTGAGAAGACCTAGTCACGCATCTCTTTTGTAGAGTGCATCTCCGCTCAGGTAGAATTTCATAGACATTCGATGAATTCGCTTTCTTTCAGCCTGATTCACCTCAGCGGGTGTAGATCCATCTCATAGATACTCCTTGATATCCTGGTACCAAGGGTGCTGGATGGGATGCAGCTAATCTAATACTTCTCCAATGTAGTTCCCATAGGTTGGAGCCTTTTCAAGGCAAATGTGATATTTGGCGTGTCTTCCTTATCAAGTATGTTGATAAAGGAGGACAAAGTAGCTAGCTCATCCGCAAAATCATTCCTATTCCGAGGAATGTGGAGGAAGGATATTTCTTCAAACTTCGAAGACATCTGTATAACCTGTCGATGGTAAGGCAGCAAATGTAGCTCTTTGGTGTGATAGATTCATGTGGTTTGTCTGATTAGCAATTCAGAATCTCCAAAGACAGTTAACCGTTGATGCCCATGGATTGGGCTAGTTTCAACCCCATGATACAACCTTCATACTCAGATGTGTTGTTGGTGCTGGTAAACTATAATTTGACGGCGACGAGATGCTGCTCCCCCATAATGTATACCAGAACTGCTCCAGCTCTAGAACCTTCCATGTTTACAGCTCCATCAAAATACATCTTCCATAGTTGGTGAGTATCATCCTAACGATGTTGCTGAACTATCATTACCCCTTCATCGGGGAAGTATGTTTCCAAGGGTTTGAAATTCCCTGAGGGTGCGGCGACAAGTTGATCCGCAATTCCTTGACCTTTGATAGACTTTTGCGCCACGTAGACAATGTAAAATTGTTGTATGATGAACTGTCATTTGGACAGTTGGCACATTAACATGGGTTTGCTAAACACGTACTTGAGAGGATCTACACGGAATTTGAGATGGGTTGTGTGACCATGGAGATAATGTTGTAATCTCATGGAAGCCCATGCTAAAGCACAACAAATTTTCTCAATCATAGTATACTTATGTTCACTGCTGTTGAATCTTTTGCTGAGGTAATAGATAGCTCTTTCTTGGCCTCTATCATCTTTCTGTCCCAGCATGTAGCCCATGGCGTTGTCATTGATTGACAGGTATATGAACAGGGGAACATCTTTTCTAGGAGGTACCAAAATAGGAGCTTTAATTAGCTGCTCTTTAATAAAAGGAAGGCTTTTTGACACTCATCATTCCATTTCATGGAGGAGTTCTTCCTTAACAACTTGAAGATAGGCTCACAGGTTGCTATGAGTTAGGAAATGAATCGGCTGATGAAGTTGATTCTTCCCAAAAAACCCCGTATTTCCTTCTCTGTCTGAGGTATGAGCATTTCCGTGATGGCCTGGATTTTTGTAAGATCCAGCTCAATCCCTTTGTGGATGACTAGGAATCCTAGCAACTTGCCTGATTTAACACCAAAGGCGCACTTGGAAATGTTCAACTTCAAGTTATACTTACGCAACCTGTTGAAGAGATTTTTGAGATGATCTAGGTGGTCTTCATACCTTCGGGACTTGACAATGATGTCATCCACATAGGTTTTCTATCTTTTTGTGCATTAGATCATGGAAATGAGCCATCATGGCTCGCTGATAGGTAGCTCCAACATTAATGAGGCTGAATGACAACCGTCTATAGCAAAAGGTTCCCCAAGGAATGATGAATGAAGTTTTCTCACGATCCTCTTCAGCAAACATGATTTGATGGTACCCCTTAAAGCAATCAGCAAAGGAGTACATGTCATACTGAGTTGTATTGTCAATGAGTATGTGAATGAATGGCACAGGAAAGCTATTTTTGAGACAAGCTTTGTTTAGATCCCTTTAGTCCATACAAACTCGCACCTTCCCTCCAGGTTTAGGCACGGGGACTATGTTGGATAGCCACTAAGGGTATGTTGACACCATGATGATGCCAGCTTGAAATTACTTCACAATTTCTTTTTTAACTTTTAAACTCCTCTCAAGCTTTAATCGACTGAGTTTCTGCCTGACTGGCTTGAATCCCTCTTTAATGGGGAGGCGATGAATGACAATGTCAGTGGACAAACCGACCATGTCTTCATGAGACCATGCAAACACATCCTGGAATTAGGTCAACAGAGTAACCATGTCATTCCTTTAGTTTGGAGTAAGGTCCATACCAATCTTAATTTGTTTGGAGTTTTCTGAGGTTCCGAGGTTGAAAGAGGTGATTTGATCAAGATTTGGCTTGGGTTTATCTTCAACCCATTCTTTGATCTCCTGAGGTATCTCATAGTCCTCTTGTTCAATCTCCATCAAGTCTGCGTCAAACTTTACATCAAAGTTACAGTCCTTGTGAAGAATAGGCATCTCATCAGCAAGTTTAGGCACATCTAACTTTAGAGTCCGGAAACAAAATGCTTTCACTTAATATATGAAACTTTTCAGCCATACAAAGTGTTATCATGTAATGAAAAAAATAACTACTAATATTGTACATCAAAAGTAAGTAGTTATTGATATTTACAGGGCAGAGGGAGTTTTTGCCCTTTTTACCCTTGTCGGCAAATGCAATGAGTGCTGCTCCAATTGCCAAGGGTGAAATCCTGGTGGACAGCAGTGATAAAAGGGTTGTTGTCATCTTCCTTCTCTTAAATGAGGACCATGCTGACTGGACAATCATCATCTGGGATGTCTCTATTTATACCCTCCGTATGGACTAGGACGAGCATGTTTGACAGATGTCTAGCAATCTCTTGTTTATGCCTTTGATTCCTTTCTTCTACCTCTTGGTCTGGAATCAAGACTTCCTTTCCTTTGACTGATATCGGCTTAGGAAACATCATAACTACCACATGGGCAGGGACCTTTGACAAAGGGCGTATAGGCTCAGGCTCTGTAGGTTTAGGCAGTCACCTTAAAGAAGATGAAGGAGCCTATTTGTGTTTGTGAGGGTTCCTGTGACTGGACCCAGGAGAATAGCCTAGTCTGGTTGTTCTTGTCTGACTGAGAACTTGAATTGAGCATTTGATTCCTTGATGATCCTTTCCTAACCCTTGTCCATGTTGAAAACTCAAGGATATCATCTCTTAACTTGCCAACATTACCTCGGCAGAAACTCTGGGTATCAGAGGTGGCGCCCCAATGGGTTGATAGTGAGTGTTGCTCACCACAAGGGCCTGGAAGCTGACAGGCTCAACTTCTGCATTGAAACTGATGAGTGGTATGTCACTTTGTACATGACATTTTGGCTCAGCATTAACAGTGACCAGGCAATTGTTAATGATGTATTTGAGCTGCTGATGGAGAGTGGACGGTACGACTCCAACCATATGAATCCACGGTCTTCTCAAAAGTAGGTTATATCCTGTAATGATCTTAAGCACATGAAAGGATACGCAGAATGTATATGGACCAATCTCCACAGGTAGTTCAATCTCTCCGACAGCATTTCGTCGGGATCCATCAAAAGCTTTGATAATTGTATGGTTGCTTCGGATCCTGTTTAGATTGATTTTCATTTTCTCCAATGTGGCATAGGGGCAGATGTTTAAGGATGACCCTCCATCTATCAGAACTCCTCCCACCACATATCTAGAGGACATAACGCTATGTGCAACGGTTTGCAATGACCCGTCCCTTCGGGAGGTATGTCATCATCGGTGAAGGATATCACATTGCTGTTGAAGATGTGATCAACCAGATGATGGAACTTTTCAACATCCACTGATTTTGGTAAGTGGGCTTCTTCTTATACTTTCAGTAAGACCTTCCGGTGATCCTTTGAAGAGAAAACCAAGTCCAGAATAGAAATTTGTTGTGGAGCTTCTTTCAAGCTTAGAACCACCTTGGCTTCATTGTGTCCCATAGTACGGAGGAAATCTTCAATTTTCTCCATGGGAACTTTCCCTTTAGGTCTGATGATAGGCTTCATCACTCGTTGAGTAAGATAAAGCGGATTTTCTTTCGACACTGCAGCAGTTGTATTGGATGTAGATCCCTCAGCCTCTCCATAATTCCATAGAACTTTTTGTAGGCTAACAACAGGATATTGTGGCCTAAAAGTGAATATGATTGGCATTGGTGCAGCCACTTTCAAAGGGTTTTCAACACCTTTGAGCTGAATTGGTTGAATTATAAGTGGTGTGGCAGCCAAGTCTCCCTCAGAGGATATAACTGCTATGACTTCCTTCCATCTAGTAGGGAATGTGTCCCCACTCTCAAGTAATACAACGTCATTGTCTGCCATCTGCAGGTCACCGCTGTCAATCATGTTCTAAATAAGATGGCGAAGTGCCCAGCATTCTTCAGTGTTGTGACTGCGAGAGTGGTAGTGGTATTGATATACTCCATTAGCATCAAACCGATTTGAACATGGGTTGACTGGAGGTAGCAGCGCTGTGATTTTTCCATCATTAATTAGAATCTGCAATATTTCTTCTATCAGTTGACCTAAATAGGTGAATTCCCTTTTGTTGGCAAAGTCCCGACGGGCTTTAGCTTTTGCTCTTTTTGCAATCTTTTCCTCTAGTGTTTCACTTTCTGCAGCAAGTGGTAAAGTACTTGTAATAAGAGAAAGGAGGCTAGCCTACTTGTGATGCCCCCAAAATAGGTATACATCACCCATTCTGAGTCGTCAAATACATGGTATAGAATACAAATACAAACTTAAATATACAACATGAGCTATGAGTTTTAATACAAATATTATCTTCTAGACAGTATTCAAACTCAAAATAAGTCCTCAACACTATCACACTATTTCACAAAATAGTGAGGACTACTAATGCACCATCTCGAGCCATCCCCGACTAGTCCCGGTTATGTTCTCATTTCCTGAAGAAAATAATGAAAGCAAAGGGTGAGCTCAACTAGCCTAGTAAGAAATATTATGACTAAGATAATGCAGAATAAATTATCGTTAGCCTTCAATAGTGTTAAACTGATAAAATACAATAAACATCAAGTTTAACTGCAGTGGAACAACCAATCCATTAGAAGAGTCAAGTAGAGCATGATATCTACTATCTTCTATGATTTAAGAGTTTATCATCAATTTTATCGCTGAGACTCAGTTCAATAAATAGTATCACAACCACGAATTATCCATGCACTACGGGCCAAGGATATTCGTGTTTTCACTAATGGTCATGATCATACCAAATAATCCCTGGTCATGATCATAACAACAACTGTCCATCAATGTACTACGGGCCACTGAAGACTTTTACCACATCATTTGTAACATTACGGGTCATGATTATACCGAATGATTCCTGGTCATAATACCAACAACTGTCCATCTATGCACGTAAGCCAAAGATGACTTTCATCATAATATAAGCATGAGGATGATGACAATGATATAAGAATTTATTTAAATGAAAGCAAAGGATAAATTTTAAAGATTTATAATTTAATTTATCTAGAATTCAATAATGTCCAAATTGCCAACATGATACTGCTTTGTGGAGTAAAATTCAAGAATAATATTGTATCAAAAATGATTTGGATCGAAAAGAAATCAATTTTTGTCATGAATAGAACTTCAGATGAATAGTACCCGAGTGAATAACATCCTATAAATAGTACTTTAAGAATAGTATCCTGTGAATAGTACTTTGTGAATAGTACTTCATGAATAGTACCCGTGAATAGTACTTTGCGAATAGTACTTGTGAATAGTACTTTACGAATAGTACCGCGTGAATAGTACCGTATAAATGAATACTACTCATGGACAGTACTCAAGCATGAAAAGCTTAAAATTTAATAAGAATGTGTAGAAAATATCATTGTGAAACGATACTAGATGAAGCGTAAATTTCAAGGATATTCTACTAATTTTACGGAGTATAGAAGCAATACTTTAACAAAATGAGGGTATAATCAGGAATACGAGACGAAATAATATTACTCACATACTACAGAGTATGGAAGATAATATTATTCCTTATGAATACTGAAAAACATAATATCTCTTACCTCTGAAGAAGACTGAATACTGAAATAGTGAGGTAGCAGACTTCTCTTCTTCTTTCTCTCTATAACTTCTCTCTCTGTAATTGCTCTTGTGAGTCTTAGTGAATTTGTGAGAATGAAAGAAGAATGAGCTTCTATTTATAGGAAAATATAGCTTCGATAATTGCACGTTTTGGGGCTCAAAATATTACAGTATAATACATTCATCTTTTCTTTCATTTTTAATTTAGTCCTGCAAGTATTATCAAACTTGCACCACCTCCCCTAATAGTAAATCATGTGAATCAATAGTATACACATGCGAACAAATAGTTCTATACATGTGAAAAAAATAAGTACAGTATAGTACCTTCATCTATACCTCTATTTTTAATTTAGTCATACAAGTATTATTAATCTTGCACTACTGCCCCTAATAGTAATGCATGTGAATCAATAGTTCCATTTAAGTGAGCAAATAGTTATATGCATGTGAACTAATAGAAATTAATTGCTCATTTATCCGATTAATTACCCGATTGGTCAATATAACATCTAAAAATCAATTATTATCGAAATAAATGTCGATTTCCACTAACACAAATAATCTCAACACAATGGAAATATTAATTTCATCTTTAATCAATACGAACTTATTCATTATTAATATTATAACTCACAATATTTAACAACCAGATCATTCATATGAAAGAGGGGGCTTTCTAATAAGGATTTCTCCCTATTGGCGCGCAATTAGATGACCAAACCTCTCCTCGATAGAACTTTCTAAACATCGTCAATATTAAAATAATATTATAAATAACTTTGTCGTCTCAATTATTGATTTAATAATAATAAATATTATGCAAATGATATTGTGACAATAATTCAATCAATAATATGAGAGATATTATGCAACAATTATTGTAGCAATAATTGAGTATAACTGAGTGACTTCTCACGTAAGCATCAATAATCAATACCGTGTGCTACTATGCAATCATGCGTATTACTGTACTTTTACTACCAGGTAGTTCAACAGTTTAACAGTAAAACTTTCGCCGTTATTTTTATAACAAGATATTTCTGTCATTTTCTAACTACGACAATACTTCCGTTGTGGGGTCCACCAATAATTGTGTCGTCGTACGAATATTCCCAGTTAAAACGAATATTTCCCAACCAATCAAATATTATATAACCACTTGCTTACTTTGCAAAATTTGTAAATAATACCCACAACTAGAACATTATATCAAATCCACACCATAATATTCAAAAATATATTTCGAGAAAAATTAATCTTTATTCATAAAACTTGGGGTCTTACAACCTCCCCTTCTTTATGAAATTTCGTCCTCGAAATTATGATGCGTACCTGGCATGTCGAAGAGGTGAGGATACCTTGATTTCATTTCAGATTCTAACTCTCAGGTCATTTCTTCAACATCGTGATTTCTCCACAAAACTTTGACTTGAGGTATAACCTTGGAGCGTAGAATATAATCCTTCTTATCCAAGATTTTAACAGGTACCTCTTCATACGTTAAATCTTCTGCTATCTCGTTCAATTCTAATTCAATAATGTGGTTCGGGTCTTTCACATATATACGTAATATAGATATGTGAAAAACGTTATGAACACGAGACATACTTGGCGGAAAGGCGAGTCTATAGGCCACAGTTCCTACTCGATCGAGGACTATAAATGGGCCAATGAATCAAGAATTGAGCTTTCCTCTCTTTCCAAATCTCATAACTCCCTTCCATGGAGCAACACGTAACAACACATGATCCCCAATATTGAATTCCACGTCCTTTCGATGAAGATTAGCATAACTCTTTTGTTGATCTTATGAGGTTTTTATACGTTGTCGGACCATTTGAATCTTTTTCGTAGTCATACGTACCAACTCCACTCCCAACAACGTTGCTTCACCCACCTAATCCCAGCATACTAGAGAACGACACTTTCTTCCATACAACGCCTCAAATGGAGTCATGCCAATACTTGTTTGATAACTGTTATTGTAGGAAAACTCCACCAATGGTAAGAACTTGTCCCAACTTCTTTTGAAGTCAAGACACAGAGTCTTAATAAATCTTCAAGAGTTTGAATAGTCCTCTCCGACTACCCGTCCGTTTGAGGATGATATGCCGAGCTAAATCGTAAATCTATGCCCATAGTAATGTGCTCCCACTTCCATTCTAGAATTTCAAGTGGTTGCAATGGACCATTTGGCACTTGATGCTCCGTCTTGACTCGTTGCCAAGTTAGACACCTTGAGATAAACTCCACTATCTCTCTCTTCATATTGCTCCACCAAAATGTATGTCAAAGATCACGATACATTTTGGTACTCCCAAGATGAATTGCAAACGGTGTGTTGTGCACCTCCATCATTATTTTATACTTTAAATTAAGGTCGTTAGGAACACAAAGTCTGGAGTTGACTCTAAGTATTCCTTCTTCATCGATTCTTGCTTCCGGGATAGCACCTTCTTGCACTTTCTTCTTCATACACATCAGCTCCAGGTCTGTATCTTGAGCAACTTTAATTTTATCGATTAAAGTTGGTTCAAATCATATATTTACCATCATCACGTGGGTCCCTAGATTCTTTAACTCTATTTCTATCCTTTGCAAGTCATATAAAATGGACCTTTGTGTTGACAATATCATACTCATACCCGCCTATGATCTTCTACTCAATACGTCAGCTACTACGTTCGCTTTTCCAAGATGGTATTAAATAGTATGATCATAATCTTTTAATAGTTTGAGCCAACGTCGTTGTCGCATGTTGAGTTCCTTTTGAATGAAGAAACATTTGAGGCTTTTATGATCCGTATAGATCTCCACTTTCTCCCTATACAGGTAATGCCTCCAAATTTTAAGTGCGAAGACAACAGCTGCCAACTCTAGATCATGAGTAAGATAATTCCTCTCATATTCTTTGAGTTATCGAGAGGCATAGGCTATGACTTTCCCATGTTGCATAAGAACACATCCTAACCTCTTGCCCGAAGCATCACTGTAGATGACAAATCCCTCCGAGCCAGATGGTATTGTCAGAACAGGTGCTGAAATGAGTCTCCTCTTGAGTTCTTGAAAACTCTTCTCACATTACTCGCTCCAACCAAATTTTGTATCTTTTCGAGTCAGCTGAGTTAATGGAGTAGCAATTCGAGAAAACCCTTCTATGAATCTTCGATAATAACCAGCTAAGCCGAGAAAGCTACATACTTCAGCCACTGATTTAGGTTGCTCCCAGCTTAGTATTGCTTCAATCTTTGCCGAGTCAACAGATATTCCATGACTTGATACTACGTTCCTAAGGAATGGTACTTCCTCAAGCCAGAACTCGCATTTCTTCAGCTTGGCATAAAGCTTATTTTCACGAAGCTTTTAGAGTATTAGCCTCAAGTGTTGCTCACGATCTTCATAGCTTTTGGAATATCTGAGAATGTCATCAATAAAGACAACCACAAAATGATCCAAATATTCCTTGAATACTCAGTTCATCATATCCATGAAAGCAGCAGGAGCATTAGTCAATCCCAAAGACATGACTAGGAATTCATAATGCATGTACCGAGTTCTGAAAGTCGTCTTTGGAATGTCATCGGTTTTAATCTTCAATTGGTGATATCTGGAACGAAGATCAATCTTTGAAAAGAATTTGGCGCCTTGCAACTGGTCAAACAGGTCATCAATGCGAGGCAACGGGTATCTATTTTTGACAGTGACATAGTTCAACTCCCGATAATCAATACAAAGTTGCATACTCTCATCTTTCTTCTTCACGAATAGAACAGGAGCACCCCAAGGGGACGTACTAGGACGAATAAAACCGATGTCTAATAATTTCTGCAGTTGGGTTTTTAACTCCTGAAGTTCAATAGGAGCTATTCGATATGGGTCTTTAGAAATGGGTTTTATACCGGGTTCAAGGTCAATATAAAATTCAATTTTCCGCTTTAGGGGCAGGCCAGGAAGTTCTTCAAGGTATACGTCAGGAAATTTATTAACAATAGAAATATCATTCAAAACTGACGTATTTTTGTTTAAATCCGTAACGTGAGCTAAGAAAGCTTGACATCCGTTTTTCAATAAATGAATAGTTTTTTGGCTTGAGATGATAGTGATTGATTTTAATGGTTTGGTCGCTTGAATTCACGTAATAGGTTGGTTAGGAATATGAAAGCTAACAACCTTACGAAAATAATTAATTTTAGCATGATGAGTAGTTAACCAATCAATCCCTAGAATTACGTCAAATGCAAGTATTTTCAATGAAATAAGATCGACGGGTAATGTGAGGGTACCGATTTGAACCAAACAAGACTTATAAGCAGTGGATGTAATGAAGGTTTCTCCCAACGGAGTTTCAACAAATAAGTTAAAGTCTAATTTCTTCGGAGTCAAATTTAAACGTTGTGCGCAAGTAGGAGAAATAAAAGAATGGGTAGAATCGGTATCAAATAAGGTATAGACTTCGCTAGAGTTTATGATTAGCTTATCTGTGATGACTTCGGTCTGGTTCCTCGCTTTTTGGGAGGTTACGACAAACGCTCTCCCTTGAACTACTGGCTTTAACTTCTCTGGGATGGCCTTTGGTGCCTTCATCCCAGCTGGACTTAGCTTTACTGCACGACAAAATCGGGCTAGGTGACCTTTTCTTCTGCAATTATAACACGCTTTGGATTACTGCGTACAGTTCGGACTGATATGTCCCTCCCCTCTGCATTTGTTACATACGATTGGCTGTCGTTCCCCTTCCTTAACAACATGTGTTGGTGATGACGTCTTTCCATCATTGTTAAATCTCCTCTTCTTGAAATTTCCACTTCTATTATCTTGGCCATGATTTCCACCAAAGTGGTTACCATTTCTGGCATGTTGATTCCCTCCACGTTTGTTGTCACCGCTTCGATAACTGCTACCACTGGTATTATCATTTTGCTGGTTGTTCTTTCTTGGTTGGGTTGACTCGTTATCGTGCTCCAATAACTGAGCCCTATTTACAACATCTAAATACAAACACAGTTTGTGAGAAATTAAGTATTGACGTATCTCGGGTTTCAAACCTCTTAGAAACATCCGCGTCATTATCTCCTCATTATCCACTAAGTGAGACACAAACCGAGACAACTCAGCAAACTTAGCTTCATACTGCGACACGGTCATATTGTTCTGCTCCAGCTTGATGAACTTTACCTCCTTCATGTGACGAATACTTTCGGGATAGTACTTGTAGTTGAACAGTTCTTGGAACTTCTCCCAAGACATCTTCAGTGCGGCAGGTTAAGTGCGCTTTACAGATTCCCACCAGTAATCTGCCTCTCCTCGTAACATGAAAGTGGCAAAGGGAACCTTTTGCTCCTCAGAGCATCCCAATACATCAAATATCTTGGTGATCTGCTTTATCCACGTCTCTGCCTTAAGTGGTTTTGGCTCTTCAATAAACTCTGGTGGTCCCAGCTTCTTGAACTGTTTAGCGGTGACCATCCGAGAGTTACCAGTGTTTTCACCTGCATTTTGAATAGGAGCCACTCTCTCCTGATGTTGCATGAATTCCATAAAGTCTCTGAACATCCCATCATTCATTATTTGATCGGTGTTATTATTTACCTGAGGATTATTATCTTCCTATTGCACATTACCCTGGGTATTAATCGTTGGTGACTCAACGGTCTCATGTGCTTTATTGCTTATCTCAATATTTTCGGATGCCATTATCAAATAGTGCAACAAAACAAGGGTTAATTGACATGTCACATATTATCCCTATACTTTGACCGACCAAATAAATACCAAATAAACTTATGTAGGTCATACTAGCGAAGGAATTTCCCGTCTCTCCCCTCCTAGTTCTAGTATCACATCTCTGCCAGGGATCATATCCCTAAACTTTGATACCAACTGTGACGCCCCCAAAATAGGTACACATCACCCATTCTAAGTTGCCAAATACATGGTACAGAATACAAATACAACTTAAATATACAACATGAGTTGTGAGTTTTAATACAAATATTGTCTTCTAAACAGTATTCAAACTCAAAATAAGTCCTCAACACTATCACACTATTTCACAGAATAGTAGGACTACTAATGCACCATCTCGAACCATCACTCCGTTTCCCGACCAGTCCCAGCTATGTTCTCATTTCCTGAAGAGAACAATGAAAGCAAAGGGTGAGCTCAACTAGCCCAGTAAGAAATATTATGACTAAGATAATGCATAATAAATTATCGTTAGCCTTCAACAGTGTTAAACTGATAAAATATAATAAACATCAAGTTTAACTGCAGTGGAACAACCAATCTATTATAAGAGTTAAATTGAGCATGATATCTACTATCTTCTATGATTTAAGAGTTTATCATCAATTTTATCACTGAGACTCAGTTCAATAAATAGTATCACAACCACGAATTATCCATGCACTACGGGCCAATGATATTCGTGTTTTCACCAATGGTCATGATCATACCGAATAATCCCTAGTCATGATCATACCAACAACTGTCCATCAATGTACTACGGGCCACTGAGGACTTTTACCACATCATTTGTAACATTACGGGTCATGATTATACCGAATGATTCATGGTCATAATCATACCAACAACTGTCCATCTATGCACGTAAGTCAAAGATGACTATCATCACAATATAAGCATGAGGATGATGACAATGATATAAGAATTCAATTAAATAAAAGTAAAGGATAAATTTTAATGATTTATAATTTAATTTATCCTGAATTCAATAATGTCCAAATTGTCAACATGATACTGCTTTGTGGAGTAAAATTCAAGAATAATATTGTATCAAAAAATGATTTGGACCGAAAAAAATCAATTTTTTTATGAATAGTACTCCAGATAAATAGTACCTGAGTGAATAGTACCCTGTGAATAGTACTTCAGGAATAGTACCCCGTGAATAGTACTTTATGAATATTACTTATGAATAGCTTCATAAATAGTACACATGAATAGTACTTTATGAATAGTACTCGTGAATAGTACTTTGTGAATAGTATCCCATAAATAGTACCGTATAAATGAATACTACTCATGGACAGTACTCCGGCATGAAAAGCTTAAAATTTAACAAGAATGTGTAGAAAATATCATTGTGAAACGATACTAGATGAAGCGCAAATTTCAAGGATATTCTATTAATTTCACGGAGTATAGAAGCAATACTTAAACAAAATGAGGGTATATTCAGGAATACGAGACGAAATAATATTACTCACATACTACAGAGTATAGAAGATGATATTATTCCTTATGAATACTGAAAAACATAATATCCCTTACCTCTAAAGAAGACTGGGTACTAGAATAGTGAGGTAGCAGACTTCTCTTCTTCTTTCTCTCTATAGCTTCTCTCTCTATAATTGCTCTTGTGAGTCTTAGTGAATTGGTGAGAATGAAAGAAGAATGAGCTTCTATTTATAGGATAATATAGTTTCGATAATTGCACGTTTTGGGGCTCAAAAAATTACAGTCCTTCATCTTTTCCTTCATTTTTAATTTAGTCCTGCAAGTATTATCAAACATGCACCACCTCCCCTAATAGTACACACATGTTAACAAATAGTTTTATACATGTGAAAAAAATAATTACAGTATAGTACCTTCATCTATACCTCTATTTTTAATTTAGTCATGCAAGTATTATCAATCTTACACCACCGCCCCTAATAGTAATGCATGTGAATCAATAGTTCCATTTATGTGAGCAAATAGTTATATGCATGTAAACTAATAGCAATTAATTGTTCATTTATCCGATTGGTCAATATAACCTCTAGAAATCAATTATTATCAAAATAAATGTCGATTTTCACTAACACAAATAATTCCAACACAATGAAAATATTAATTTCATCTTTAATCAATACGAACTTATTCATTATTAATATTATAACTCACAATATTTAACACCCAGATCATTTCCAGGAAAGATGGGGCTTTCTAATAAGGATTTCTCCCTATTAGCGCGCAATTAGGTGACCAAACCTCTCCTCGACAAAACTTTCTAGACATCGTCAATATTGCAAATAATAATATGAATAACTTTTGTCGTCTCAATTATTGATTTAATAATGATAAATATTTTGCAGATGATACTGTGACAATAATTGAATCAATAATATGAGAGATATTATGCAACAATTACTGTAGCAATAATTGAGTATAACTGAGTGACTTCTCACGTAAGCATCAATAATCAATACCGTGTGCTACTATGCAACCGCGCGTATTACTGTACTTTTACTACTGGGTAGTTCAACAGTTTAACGGTAAAACTTTCGCCGTTATTTTTTTTAACAAGATATTTCTATCATTTTCTAACTACGACAATACTTCCGTTGTGGGGTCCACCAATAATTGTGTCGTCGTACGAATATTCCCAGTTAAAATAAATATTCCCCGACCAATCGAATATTATATAACCACTTGCTTACTTTGCAAACTTTATAAATAATACCCACAACTATAATATTATATCATATCCACACCATAATATTCAAAAATATATTTCGAGAAAAATTAATCTTTATTCATAAAACTTGGGGTCTTACACTGCTCCTGACTGAATAATTAACGTGTGACTTGGTGCTGATGAACCACCAGTTCTGCCGATTGATTGACTTGCTCGTCAAGAGCCTTCATTTCCCTTTCCATCATAAATTGGAACTGTGCATAATCCCATTTGTTAGAATTATCCTTATTGATTTGGGATGATCCACCCACATACTTGAGGTACTTGGAGGTCTCTCCATTGCCCTTGTTGATCATATTAACATCCTCTTCCTTGTGTTGAGGAAGAGAGTTGTCTTGAACATGGGGTTGGTTGGGTTTGGTCTCCACAATCTCACCATTGTCAATTAGATCCTGGATCTTATGCTTAAGGGCCCAACAATCCTGCGTATCATGGCCTGAAGCTCTAGCATGGTAAGCACATGCCTTACTTGCATTAAAACCTTTTCCATTCGCGTTGGCCGGTGGAAGGAGATGGGTAATTTTCTTCTGAGTTATCAGAAGTTCGAGAATATTGTCGAGTGAATCACCTAAGGGTGTGAACACTCAGGTACGTCTGACTTCTCCAATTTTTGGCAATTAAGGCTTTGAAGACTGTGCTTGGATAGAGCAATAGTTTTTCCTCTAAATAGGCATGTTTTGATTGCCTTTTTGTCCTTGTAGTATCAAGGAAACATCCTATTCTTTCTTCTTATGGACCCTCCGTGGGTTGTTTCCATAACTTTCAGACCAGATGTGCTCAGCTACAGCTTTTAGAGCGGCAAGGCCTTGAATCTTCCCTGATTTCAATCTCATTTTAGCCATTTCTCTATGTTTGATCATTTCAGAGAATGTCTTGCCTATGCCAGCTAAGACCCTCTCATAAAAGGGAGCTTCTTGAATGTCTATGAAGGTCATTACCATTTAAGACTCGGTCATAGACGGAATAACTTGAGCAGCCATACACCTCCATCTTTGTGCATACCCTCTGAATGACTCATTGACTTGTTTCTTGACCTTGGTAATTTGATACCGATCTAGAACCATCTGAGTTTGAAAGCTGTATTGACTGAGGAAAGCATGGGCTAACTCCTCCTAGATATGAATCTTGGAGTTGTCTAATCTGGTGTACCATGCTCTGGCTTCTCCAGTCAGACTTTTCTGAAATAGCTACATTCTGAGCTTTTCATCCTCGACATAAGATCCGAGCTCTCCAATGAATACCTTTAAGTGGGTGTAAGGATCTCACAATCCATCATATTTCTCAAAATTAGGAGTCTTGAATTTTTTCGGATAATGAACCCCAGGGAAGATACAAAGGTTTGAATATGAAACACTCTCGTGTGCTCCAATCCCTTTGATGGACCAAATGGTCTCTTCAATTTGTAGAACTTTCTTCCGAATATCACTGGTGTCTTGATCTTTTTTAAGATGGGTGATTTCAGGGGTTTTGTTGGTTTTAACAGACTGAGCCTCAGGTGCTAGAACTTCTTTGTCTGGACCCTGTGTTCCTCAATGTGCAGAGGATTCTGTGTTGATGGGCATTGGTGGACCCTGAGTGAACTTGTGTACTTCTTTGAGCAGAACAACCAACTCTGTCATTTGGTTGCTTAATCCTTCGAAGTCCTTGTGAGAGACAAGAGTAGGATTAGACTGGCCAGATGTAGCCAAGCTTGGCTATAGGCTTAGTGCTTTTTTGGACTTTGAACGGGTAACAGGACCAATTGTTTCCCCTACAAAAAGACTTACATAGTTTAGTCTTAAGGGAATGTATGAATGTTACATGCTATGTAATGTGTCCGTTTTTAGGAGTATTATTGATGAGTAGGATTTATAGTGGCAAATCAGATCCTTTGTAGCTTAAGTTATTGTCTTTTTTTAGTAATTTAGTTAGCTTTTATCTATAATTTATTGTTATTATGTCTAAGTTCTATAATGCAAGGCTTTACAGATGTTTTCCAGGTTACAGGAGCATAATGGGCATTTTTACTGTATTAGTGCCGCAGCGCCAAGGTTTCACTTTGATCTCGTGCTGCAGCACCAAAGCAAGCCAACTCTCTATTAACTAGCACTTTCTCAGCGCCATTGCCCACGCCCCTGTGCCACTCGCAGTGCCCCAGCGCCTCCCTCTGATGTCAGCCTCACGCCGCAGCGCCGAGGCCCCTTTAAAGAGTCGTGTCACAGCGTTAGCTCCGAACTTTTGAAGTCTACATGGCGCCGCAGTGCCACTTGATAAGCAAAGGCTCGCGCAGCGGCACGAGCTCCGGTGTCCAAATAGTAAATGGTTTTAAATGACCTAAAGGAGAGAGGAAAGCATACCCTTAATATCAGCCGCCTGCGATAGAAATTTTAGACAGCTAGCGTAATAGTTATTATAACATTTATTTTCTAGAAGAGAAAGAAGATGTGCTTCAAGGGAAAGAGAGTTATTGCATCCGACAGAGCTCAGGAGCTATATAGTGAAAGAAGATTTGGACCAAGAACATTCCAAAATAGAGGTTTTCTTATTCCAAATCTCCCATTTATTTGTGTATTTCTGATAATGTGGAATGTATTGCAAATGTGTGTTAGTACCATAGTTATGAACTAACTTCTTTTTTAGGATTACAATGTAACCTTTTGTTTAGCCTAATTAACTTTTTCTCCTATTTTATATAGTGAATCATTTTAGAATGGGTTGTTGTATTTCGTATATGATGACTATTTGCTTGATAGAGTAATAATTATTGATTTTAACAGAGATTAAAAAATGGATGTTATTATCTATCTTTAAATACAACAACACCTGTTATGACCATGCCAATGGAATGTGTGCATAAACTGCTAATAGGATAGACATATCTCTATTGGCCTTGCGCGACCTTGATACTTAGCCTAATCACCCTGGCCTAGCTATTTTCACCAATAGACATATTGTGATTTATCTGGCTAGGGATGTGCATTTGACCTTCGACAAAAGCTTATGCGTATTTACTGTTCTCGGTTGACCATTCCATGATTTGTTTGTAATTTGGAGAGTTAGGAGATTGGGCGATGTATTAGGGGAATTATAATCCTATCTTGACTTCCTAGCACAGCCACTTTTCTTATTCTTATAGTTTTAAACATATAGCTTAACCAACCATCTTATTTCACTTGTTTAGATAAGATAAGTAATGACTTTACCTTAGTATTTGTACTCTCTTAAGACTTTATCCTCGTGGGTTCGACACTCTACTTTCATATATTACTTGTGGACCGCGTATGCTTGCACGCGATTTGGCAATAGCTAAATCACCAACAAGTTTTTGGCACTGTTGCCGGGGACTTAGATTATTTGTTATTCAATATTAACACTAAATCAATACAATCTTAATTTAATCAGATTCTTCTGTTTAACTCTCTTTTCAGGTAGTCTTTATTGTATATGCCACCTCGAAGGGGACATAATATAATACCTCTCGATCTTGAGGTTGATAGAACTTACAGACGACTGGGAAGAGAAAATTCTCGGGACAGGCCTACTTTTGCAAGAATGGCTGAGGAACTTCAGAAATCTTTAAGAGAGTATGCCATGCCTCCAATCAATGATCTCCAGGCAAGCATTCTCAGGCCCGCAATCCAAGCAAATAACTTTGAGATAAAGTCGGGCACCTTTCAAATGTGCACCAACATTCAGTTTGGGGGACTACCGAATGATGATCCCAACGATCACTTGATAAACTTTGTGGAGATTTGCGATACGTTTAAAACCAACAGAGTGTCTGACGATGCCATCAGACTCTAGTTGTTTCCATTCACCTTGAAGGACAAGGCAAAGAGCTGGTTGCACTCACTCTCGTTAGGCTCCATCACCACATGGGTTGACTTGGCCCAAAAGTTCGTGGCGAAGTTCTTTCTGCCCACCAAAACCACCAGACTCAGGCATGAAATTACCTCATTTATCCAGTTTAACTAAGAATCTTTATATGACTCGTGGGAGCGATTCAAGGATCTTCTGAGAAAATGCCCTCACCATGGATTGCCTGAATGGCTTCCTATCCAGACCGTTTATAATGGGCTATCCAGATCTACTCGTTCTAGTATTGATGCCGCGTCTGGAGGGGCCTTCATGGCTAAACATCACACAGCAAAGTATGAACTAGTGGAAACAATGGCGGCCAATAATTATCAATGGTCGAATGATAGGAAAGCCCCCAGAAGAGCAGCGGGGGTATATAAGGTTGACTCATTCACATCTTTAGCGGCCCAAGTTGCAGCGCTAACGAAACGTCTAGACACCATGGGACCATCAGTAGTGCAGAATGTGCAGAGTGTCATAGTTCAGTGTGAGTTATGTCAAGGGAGCCACCATATGCAATAAGCCCTGAATCAGTTCAATTTGTTTCCAACTACGGGCAGCAACAAAATGCGAATCTTCCCACTCATTATCACCCGGGCTTGAGAAATCATCCCAACTTCTCTTGGGGAAACAACAACAATAATTACCCTAATCAAGCACAACCTTCATCCACCAGGCCGAATTTTTCTAACCCTCCGGGTTTTTAATCTCAGAATCAGTACAATCCACAACCACAGAGCTCTCAAAATCAGTTCCACAATCCACCACCTCAGCAGGAGAGAAAGCCTAGCTTGGAGGATCTCTTGTCATGGTACATTGCCCAATATGAAACAAGGAGTAACAATCAAGAAGCCTCCATTCGGTATCTTGAAGTACAGATGGGACAATTGGCCACTGCTTTAAACAGTCGTCTATAAGGCACATTGCCTAGTAACACTGATGTCAACCCAAAACGGGATGGCAAAGAACAATGTAAAGCAGTGACACTCAGAAGTGGGAGAACTACTATTGAACAAAGTGGGGAGAGTTCTCCAGTGGAAGAAGTAGTTACTGAAAAGGAACCTGAAGTGGAGAAAAACAATGAGAAATCAAGGGGTGAGGAAAGTACTCAAGTAATCCCTATAACACCAACCCCTCCAACGAGTGCAGTTAATTCTCCTCTCCCTCAGTTGCCTTTCCCCCAGCGTCTGCAGAAACAAAAGTTGGACAAGCAATTTTCCAAATTCCTAGAGGTATTCAAGAGGCTTCACATAAACATCCCATTTGCGGAGGCATTGGAGGGAATGCCAAGTTATGTCAAGTTTATGAAGGACATATTATCATAAAAGCAAAAAATAGGGGATTATGAAATAGTGGCTCTGACAGAAGAGTGCAGTGCCATTCTATAAAATAAGTCTCCGCTAAAGCTAAAAGATCCAGGAAGCTTCACAATTCCTTGCACTATTGGGGATCAATTCATAGGCAAGGCTTTATGTGATCTAGGGGCTAGCATCAACTTAATGCCTCTATCCATTTATAAGAAGCTGGGGCTAAATGAAGCCAAACCTATAAGTGTCACCCAATAATTGGCTGATAGATCTCTCACATACCCGAAGGGGATAGTAGAGGATGTGCTTGTCAAGGTTGACAAGTTCATCTTCCCAGCTGATTTTATTATCCTAGATTTTGAGGAGGATAGGGAGGTCCCTATAATATTGGGCAGGCCATTCTTGGCGATAGGAAGGACCCTAATTGATGTACAGAAAGGGGAGTTGACAATGAGGGTTCAGGATCAAGAATTGACGTTCAGTGTCTTTAGATCGATGAAATATCCTAACACTCATGAGGACTGCTTCCAGATTAATGCAATTGATAATTCAGTTAGGGAAGTGTTCTCAGAAACTTGCATTACAGACCCTTTAGAAGCCACATTGACAGGGGCCAGCGCTACTGACGAGTCCACTAATGTTGAATTTGCCAAATGGCTCAATGCTCCCGACAGATCCAAATAGTTTCAACGACAGTTTGAATCTCTAAATGATGATGAGGCATCAATTTCCAAAGCTCAGCCGTCGATCATGGAACCTCTTATCTTAGAATTAAAGCCTTTTGATGAGTGGATTTAATATACACGAATTGATGTTCATTTTAAGTTTAAATTCGTAGTTATCTTCTTGTTTTGTGTTCGTTTTCACTTGCTTCATGTTCTTTTATATGTAGGGTGGTCATGGAGGCAAGTGGTGAAGAAAGGCGGTCGTTTGGAGCAAAGTTGGAAAAATCCATGAAATAGAAAAAATTCTTTAGTAGTGGGCATGCCCGCCGAGGCGGGCTATAATTGCCTAGCACCCCCCGCCGGGGCGGGGGTATCAAATTCTGGAGTCTCCTAATTAGCTTTGAACTCTGCTAGGACTTGGTTTTTGGGACTTTTGTGATGCGCATGGACTCTAAAAAGGGAGGACTTTGGCCAGAACATGGAGGGATATATTATTACGTTACAAACAACGAATCGAGCATCACAAAAAGCATAGTACATAGATTAATTCCAGGATTTGAGTGCAAGCTTTGGAGGAGTAATTTGAAGAGATTTTCGCGACAATTGCAATTCTAGGCTACGTGGAGGGTGTTTATCACTATTCTTCTTTTTAGTCTTTTATTTGTAATTGCAAGTATGTTTCATTTGAATTATTTAGTTTTTATTTCATTCGTTATGAACTAATTCACTTATTAGGCTTATGATGGATTCTTGGGTGGAACGATGATTTTATAACTTTGATTTTTAGTTCAATAAAGTAGTTCGAGTTTATCTATATTGATTTGAGCTTGAATCTATGAATTGCCTGATTAATAATTCTTTATGGAGTTGGATGGAATCGAGAGAGGATATTCAATTCTAGACCTAGTTAATATAGCATGTGTTCATGAATTTTGTGAATAGCGGATTCTTGATTATTGTTAAGGTAGAGATATGCTTGACATCGCATGTAATTGGATAAAGAACTTAAGCTTAAACCTTCTTTAATTTTAGTTCACATAGAGATATAGTGAGTTGGTTGAGTTAAGGTGTTTAACGGATTTCTATCTTAATTGTGGATTGACGTTAATACGGTATTAGTGCATCGAGAGGTGGTTAGTACTACGTTCGTGTTCTTGATTAATAAACTGGGATATTGAATTGAATTAGAATAAATGTTTGAAAATTATAGTGAAGCTTAGGGTGAAATCATAAGTCTAATTCTCCATCAATTGTTTGAAATTTCGGATTTTGATATTTGTGATTGTTTCGTGATAGTTTATTTATTTATTAATTTAGTTTCTATAATTTTAGACCATTGAATTGATTAGTTTAATAGAATTAGGATTAATAGAAAATTGATAATTGTTAAGTTAAATTTCTTGCTAATTTGTCTTTCATGGGAACGATACTTTATTCACTACTATATTATTTGTTGACCACGTATACTTGCGTGCTGTGCGTAATTAGATTTTATCCAACAAATTTTTGGCGCCGTTGCCGGGGACAATTTAGCCTAGATTTTAATATTTTTACAATATCAGTTTAATTAGTCCAGTTTTACTTAAACATTTTTGTTTGTTTTTGTTCTTCCTATTTCAGGTTTTTTACATTAGTTTATGCAAACACGGTCCAAAAATCCAGATTTGCTTCCTTTTGAGGACGACATTGAAAGAAGAATTCAGAGGTTAAGTAAGTGGATTAAGGAAACAAGGGACGAATTCAAAAACTCTGATAAGGAAAAAGCAATGGCTGCAGAAGACCAGAAAGCGTTGAGGGATTTTGCAACACCTAAGGTGACTGATCTGCAGTCGAGTATCACTAGTCCTGCAATAGCTGCAAATACTTTTGAAATCAAGCCTGGGACCATTTAGATGATGCAGAACTCAGTTCAGTTTGGGGGAATGGCAAATGACGATCCGAACGAGCATTTGATCAGTTTTCTGGAAATGTGAGACACTTTCAAGTACAATGGTGTGTCGGATGAGGCAGTGAGACTTCGCTTGTTCCCGTTCACTTTACGGGAAAAGGCGAAGAGTTGGTTGCATTCTCTACCGTCAGGGTCGATAACTACATGGGAAGACTTAGCTCAGAAATTCCTTGCCAAATTCTTCTCACCGGCGAAAACTGCTAAAATGAGGAATGACATAACAATGTTTGACCAGCAAAATGGGGAGTCGCTATATGAGGCATGGGAGAGGTACAGGGAATTACTATGAAAGTGCCCACATCGTGGATTGCCGAAGTGGCTACAAATGAACACCGTTTACAACGGACTACATGGGAATATCAGAACGAGTATTGATGCAGCGTTGGGCGGAGCATTGATGGCCAAGAGTTACGAGGCAGCCTACAATTTGATTGAAATCATGGCGGCCAATAACTACCAGTGGCCCACGACAAGAATGACACAGGTAAAGGCGACTGGGGTTTTGAAAGTAGATGGGGTGACAGCTATACAAGAACAGATTTTTGCGCTGTCCAAGAAGTTGGATGCTATGATAGGGGCTCAAGTACAGCAGGTTGCGGTAGTATACGAATTGTGTGCGGGTGACCATCCTACAGATCAGTGCACAATTAACCCAGCATCCGTCCAGTTCATAAGTAGCTATAACAGAATTCTGCAAAATACATACCAAAACACGTATAACCAAGGGAATAAAAACCACCCAAATTTCTCGTGGAGCAACAACCAGCAAAATTAAGCTCCACGACCATCATATCCCCCATATTTTCAGAGTCACCAACAACTGGATCAACATCAGGAAAAGAAAGTAGATTTCGAGGAACTGGTGTCGAAGTACATAACTAGCAATAAGGCAGCAATGAAAAATCAAGCAATGGCAATGAAATCACAAGAGATGGCAATGAAATCACAAGAGATGGCTATTAAGAATTTAGAAAATCAGATAGGACAAATGGCATTAGCATTGAATAATAGACCACAAGGAATGTTACCAAGTGACACTGTGAGAAATTTGAAGGGTAGTCATGAGCAATGCCAAGCAGTTACGTTGAGAAGTGGAAAACATCTCGTGGGTAATAATGCAGAAAATTTAGTCATCGGAGGAAAAAGTTAATGACAGTAACATGGTTGAAGGTAACAAGGGTGAGGATAAGCAAAGTGAGGACATAAAATTAAACAATAAGCCAATTGTTTATCCTCCACCACCGTTTCAGCAGAGGGTTCAAAAATAGAAATCAGATAAGCAGTTCGCAAAGTTTTTGAAAGTGTTCAAGAAATTACAGATTAATATCCCATTATCAAAAGCCCTAGAGCAAATGTCGAGTTATGCAAAGTTCGTGAAAGGAATTCTATCGAGGAAAAAGAAATGGGAAGATTTTGAGACAGTTGCACTAACCGAGGAGTGTAGTGTAGTATTACAGTAGAAATTACCACCAAAACTCAAGGACCCGGGGAGCTTTACTATTCCATGAACGATCAGGAATATGCATTTCAGCAAGTGTTTATGTGATTTGGGGGTGAGTATAAACCTTATGCCATTGTCAATATACACAGAATTAGGTTTGCCCGCACCAAGACCTACAAATATCTTATTACAATTGGCGGATAGGTCAGTCACATATCCGAGAGGCATAGTGGATGAAATTTTAGTTAAAGTGGATAAGTTTATATTCCCCATAGACTTCATCATTCTGGACTTTGAAGAGGACAAGAATATTCCAATTATCCTAAGGAGGCCATTTTTGGCCACGGGTAGGACACTCATAGACATGCAAAAAGGAGAACTTACTATGAGAGTTCAAGATCAAGAAATCAAATTTAATGTGTTCAAGACCATGAAATTCCCTACGGATGAGGAAGAATGTTTTCGGATGGATTTAATTGAGCAAATCATCGGTGAAGATATGGGTAAGAGTTTGGTCAACGATCCGTTAGAAACAACTTTATTGGGGGATGAAGATAATGATGACCCAGAATTTGTGGATTACTTACAGATGTTAGATTCATTGCCATGAGTTACCCGATTCAGAGCATCGTTTGAACCTTTGCACACTGAGGAGATAGTCGTAGTAAAACTGAAATCGTCATTGGAGGAGCCACCAAAGTTGGAACTTAAGCCACTCCCTAAACACCTCAGATATGCATATTTAGGCAATTCAAATTCCTTACCTGTTATTATTTCAGCTGCACTTAACGAATTTCAGGAAAAAAAGTTGATGAGGGTGCATAGGGATCATAAATCAGCGATTGGTTGGACGATTGCGGATATAAAGGGAATTAGCCCTTCATTTTGCATGCACAAGATTCTGATGGAAGATGATGCAAGACCGACGGTGGAGCATCAATGTCGACTTAACCCTATTATGAAGAAGGAAATTTTGAAGTGGTTGGATGCCGGGATCATCTACCCGATTTTTGACAGTCAGTGGGTTAGTTCGGTCCAGTGCGTATCGAAAAAGGGAGGAATGACTGTGGTGCAGAAAAAGGACAATGAATTAATACCAACTAGAACAGTAATAGGATAGAGTTATAGAAAATTGAACAAGGCAACCCGAAAAGACCATTTCCCGCTACCATTTATTGATCAAATGTTAGATAGATTAGCGGGACATGAGTACTACTGTTTATTGGATGGATACTCGGGCTATAACTAGATCGCCATCGCTCCTGAGGATCAAGAAAAGACAACATTTACATGCCTTTACGGCACATTTGCATTCAGGAGGATGTCATTCGGGTTATGCAATGCACCTGCAACTTTCCAACGGTGCATGGTGACCATTTTTTCAGATATGGTGGAGAAAAATGTTGAAGTCTTCATGGACGATTTTTCGGTCTATGGAGACAACTTTGATACGTGCCTAGGGAATCTAGTCATGGTATTGTAGTGATGCAAGGATAAAAACCTCACACTCAATTGGGAAAAATGCCACTTCATGGTTGAAGAAGGCATTATTTTGGGCCATAAGGTGTCGGCTCAAGGATTGGAGGTGGACAAAGCAAAGCTGGAAACAATCGAGAAATTGCCTACACCGAGCTCAGTTAAGGGCATTAGAAGTTTTTTGGGGCATGCTGGGTTCTACAGGAGGTTCATAAGGGACTTCTCTAAAATTGCAAAACCTCTATGCAGTCTTTTAGAGAAGGATGCCACTTTCAGTTTTACTGCGGAATGGAAGTCAGCGTTTGAATTATTGAAGAAGAAATTAACTACAGCCCCCGTGATAGTCGTATTGGATTGGAAAATGCCATTCGAACTAATGTGTGATGCGAGCGACTATGCGGATGGGGCTGTTTTGGGCCAACGACGAGACAAGGTGTTTCACGCTATATATTACGCAAGCAAAACACTCACAGAGACTCAAATGAATTATACAACCACGGAAAAGGAATTGCTTGTAGTGGTGTACGCATTTGACAAATTTCAGGCATACTTGATCGGGACTAAGGTGATAGTCTACACGGACTATTCGGCGATTCGGTACCTAATAGCAAAAAAAGATGCTAAGCCACGCCTTATCCGATGGATTCTCCTTCTTCAAGAATTTAATTTGGAAATAAAAGATAAGAAGGGCACGGAGAATCAAGTTGCCGACCATTTATCAAGGGTGAAAAATCGGGATAAAAAGGAAGAAGGTAGATGCGTAATCAATGAGTCATTCTCGGATGAGCAACTATTTAGGTTAAATGCAGAATTTCCATGGTATGCGGATTTCGCGAATTTTTTGGTGAGTAACATGCTTCCCCCTGATCTTACACGACAACAAAAAAAGAAGTTTCTGCATGACGTCAAGTGGTACATGTGGGATGAGCCTTATTTATTCAAACAGTGCACTGACAAGATGATTAGAAGGTGTATCCCCTACAGTGAAGTGCACAACATACTGTAGGAATGTCACTCGTCGACATATGGGGGACACTATGGGAGTGAGCGCACCGCAGCAAAAGTTCTTCAAGCCGGGTTTTATTGGCCGGCATTGTTCAAAGACGCCCACCAATTTGTGAAAACATGTGATAGATGCCAAAGGGTTGGAAACACATCAAAAAGGAATGAGATGCCCTTACAAACAATTCTAGAAGTTGAAATTTTCGATGTATGGGGCATTGATTTCATGGGGCCATTTTCCAATTAGTACATTCTGCTTGCGGTGGACTATATGTCGAAGTGGGTTGAAGAAGTAGCATTACCGACCAACGATGCCAAGGTGGTCCTCAAATTCCTACAGAAAAACATTTTCACGCGGTTTGGTACACAAAGAGCAATAATCAGTGACGAAGGTAGTCACCTCTGCAACAAATCGTTTACAGCTCTCTTGGCAAAGTATGGGGTCAACCACAAGGTGGCAACAGCGTAAAACCCTCAAATAAATGGGCAGACTGAGGTGTCCAACCAGGAAGTAAAGAAAATATTGGAGAAAGTAGTAAATTCTAATCATAAAGATTGGTCACTTCGGTTGGACGATGCATTATGGGCATATCGGGCTACGTACAAAACTCCGATCGGGATGTCACCTATCAACTACTATACGGTAAGGCATGTCACTTACCGGACGAGCTACAGCACAAGGCCTACTGGGTAATTCAAAAACTGAACTTTGATTAAGCTGCTGTGGGAGAAAAGAGGCTACTCCAACTAAATGAGCTCGATGAATTCTGACTTCATGCATATGAGAACGCCAAATTATATAAAGAAAAGGTAAAAAGATTGCACGACCAGAAAATTGTGCATCGAACATTCGAGCCTAGTCAATCAGTCCTTTTGTTCAACTCACAGCTGCGATTGTTCCCAGAAAAGCTTAAGTCGAGATGGTCGGGACCATACACGATAAAGTGAGTACTCCCTCATGGCGTCGTTGAACTTTACAGTCGTAACCCATTAGAGACTTTCAAGGTCAATGGTCAACGGATAAAGCATTACTGGGGTGGCAAGTCAAACTGGGATGTTGTCAACATCACCCTCGCCGACACTCTGTGAAACAGGTAGTAGTCAGGCTGAATGACTTAAAATCAAGCGCTAATTGGGAGGCAACCCAATATTTTGTTATTTTTCATAGTTTCATTTATAATTTTTAGAATGTAGTTTTTATTACGTATTAGGTAGGTATTATAGCATAAAAGTTTTGTTAAATCCCCCAATCATCAATAATCTAACATTTAGCATGTTTATGGTTACAGGAGGATTCACAAGTGAGTAATAACAATAACAGGCAAGAAAAGAAAAAAAAAGATAACTTTTGATCTGCAAATTTTGGAGCCACAAATCAGGAGTCAAGGGGCATGCCCACCGAGGTGGGCTATATTAACTGTGTACCCCCCGCCGGGGCGGGGGTCCTAGATCCTGGACACCTACTTATTCGGCAGCTGTTTCCTATTTGGTCCAAACTCCTTCTCTTACACTAGAACACTTTCTGTGCCCACTAAACCCTATCTCTCGGCCACTATTTTACCACCATCAAAAACCTCATCCCTACTACTAATTCCCACAATCTCCACTACCCCGCCTTCTCAATCATACATTACACCCAATCACACCACCTCTATATATTGCTCCATCTCATCTCAACTTTCTCACACAATCCATTCACACAATATATTTTTAAATTAAGGCATTCTTAGAGACTATTGGAGAGCAAATTCGAGTGCTTACTTGGTGCTCTAACTCATCCATTCTAAGTACACCAATTTGCAAGTTCAGGGTTTCAATTTGGGGAGCCTACACCAACTGCACACCAAGTGTTTGAGAAATTGAGTGAACCAAGAAAAAGGGGAAGGTAGTGTGTGATAGCAAGTTCAAATATCTGAAAATCAATGGCTTCTCAACCTACACCGAAATGCCAACGGGGAGAAAGTTCAAGGCCAACTCCACAACTTCGTACATTCGACTGCTGAAAATTCAGAAGTGCCGCCACCGCCGACCGGTACGATTATATGGTTACCAAGGCTCTTACACTGGAGTGGGGGTTGGCACTAGATGCTCACGACGGTGAGATGATGCAATAAATCTATCAAAAAGGGTGGGTCAAGTTCACTGAGGAGCCCGAGGCCGCCGCCGTTAATGTGGTCAAGGAGTTTTATGCAAACGCCGAGGACAAGGCACCGTTCAATACTTTCGTGCGAGGTCGATTGGTCCCGTTCAGTGTAGACGCCATCAACACGTATTACCAGTTACGGGTACCTCGACAGTGCCAATATGCTAATTTAAGAGATTTCAACCCTGACTATGAGGAGGTTATCAAGGACATGACCAAGCCGGGTATAACGTGGATAAAGGGTCGAAAGGGAGGCATAGTGTTTCACAGCAAAGATCTTAGTCGGTATGGGAAAATTTGGTACGCCTTCCTATGTACGAAACTGTTACCATCCACGCACACCTCGGACGTCACCAAGGAGAAGGCACTACTCCTTTTTGCTATTGTGCAAGACTTCATCATTGACGTCAGGGCCATATTCAATTTTTCAATTCGCCGATGTCTACGGCGTAATTTCTCGGGAGGCTTGCCACATCCGTCCCTAATTTGTGGGTTATGTTGTCAAGTAGGTGTTTGATGGTTTGATGATGAGCCCACCCTTATGCCACTGCAGCTGCTAGATTCGAGAATGATAGCACAGTATTCAGTGTGGGCGGGAGGTGAATCTCATCCTCGAGGTTTAGGATTTATATTTCCATCAGCTTCGAAGGACGAGGCTGACGCCGTTGACACCTCGGGTGATGAGGACGAAACTATGGGAGATCAAGGGACTTAGGCGGGCAAAACCATCCTTGGACACCATATCTCACCCTCAGTTCCATGCATTACATCAGCAAATGGAGGAGCACAACAAGGCAGCTCAACGGGAGATGAGACGGCTTGTAATGCAACAAGACCATATGTTTGATGCCATTAACATGTCATTCACATCCTTGAATACTACACTCCAGAGCTTCAATCCTGCTGCACAATTTCCATACCAATAGCCCATGCCCATGCCAAGGTTTCCACCGAGCGACTCCGAGGGAGAAGATCAACCACCACCTCCTCAGTCTTAGGCAATTGCAGGGAAGTTCTCATGCACTTAATTATGATTATTCATCCAATGAGGGCATTGTATTACTTAAGTTTAGGGGATTTATATTCTTGTTTGCATTCATATGTAGTAGCTAGGTTTAAATTTGTCATTGCATTCTAGTTTTGCATAGTAGCTTAGGTTATTTTTGTTATTGCAGTGTGTTCATTCCGGTTATTATCGAGTTTTATTATTAAAAAAAATTAGTTAAATTTTGTGTTTGCATATGTCCAACAGTGTTGCAGTTCATGTTAATTGTGGGCCAATGATGAGAGTGTGAACAAGTTAACTAATGCAGTATTGATTGTTAGAACTATGATATAAATTCTGTTATAAATCGAATCTTGCACGTGTTTGAAACTGTTATAAAAAGGTTAGCATGTTAATAACATCTTTGTTGACTGGTCAGTTCAAATTGATACATAAATAGTTTCTAAAGGATAATGCTGGGGTAGATGAGAAAATGACAAGGATAGGCAGTAAAAGGCTAAAGTTAGACAAGAACCTAAGTTTGGGAGAATATTTGGGGTATATAAGCTATATCTAAAAAAAATAAAAAAAATAAATGAATAAAATGAGAAATAAGAGCAAAAAGCCCCCGTAGATGAAAAATAAAGCATAAGTATCCTATGTTGACCCTCGATATTAGTATTTGTTTGATTTTAGTTGGATTTAGCCTATTTTTGGAATTTTTAAGTTTTCACTATATGATTCCTTCCAAGAAATTGCTTATGTGACGCACCCAAAATAGGTATACAACACCCATTCGGAGTCGCCAAATACGTGGTACAGAAAGCAAACTACAACTTCAATAATTCAATTGTCGTGCAAAATACGACAACACATACTGTGAGTTTAAATATAAATATTATCTTCTGGACAATATCCACACTCAAATAAATCCTCATTACAATTATTTAAACACTATTTTACAGAAATAGTGAGGACTGCTAAAACATCTTTCTAGAACCATCACTCCATACCCCGACTAGATCCTGCTATGTTCTCACCTCCTGAGAAGAAAAATAGAACAAAAAGGAAAAGGGTGAGCTCAACTAGCCCAGTAAAGAATATTATGACTAAGATAATATACAACAAATTATCGTTACTCTTCAACAGGGAAAAATCTGATAGAATATAATCGACAACAAGTTTTAGATCAACAACTGCAGCGGAAACAGTAAACCATTAGAAGAGTCAAGTAGAGAAAGAATTCTACTATCTTCTAAGATTTAAAAGTTCATCATCAATATTATATCCCTGTAAACATTGGTTAATAATCATCTTTAACCAAATATTCATCTTTGCACTACAGGCCAAAGATATTCATTTGTATCACCAGTCGGTCATGTTCATCTCAACACATGTTCATCTTTGCACTACGGGCCAAAGATATTTATCAGTTAATCATTCATATTTGCACTACAGGCCAAAGATATTCAGTAGTATCATCATTTAGGACTGAGAATGATGAAAAATATTTTAAAGAAAACGAATCCAGTGAGACAGAAGGACAAATATTAGGGATTCGTATAACAGTTTATCTAAAATCAATAATACTTCATAATAATCAATTGTGAAGCAGAATTCAAAAATAAAGATCAAAACATGGATACAATCAAAGATAGTAACCATAATAGACATCTTGGACAAAAAGGAAAAATTTTATTTTTCGGTGAATAGTGCCGTATTCGTGAATAGTACCGTATACGTGAATAGTGTCGTATACGTGAATAGTAATCCCGACATAAAAAGTTCCAAATTTGGTAAAAACTCATATCAATATTTCAGCATAATGATATTGAAGAAAATAATATCATTAAGAAGAAAATAATATCCCTTACCTCAAGATATCAGTACTTCTGGTCGGAATACCGGTATAAGGCTGAAAGAAACTTACTATGATGAATAGAAACTCTCAAAATATCTAAATACTCACAAAATACACTCAATAATCTAGAGAGAGAAAGAGAGAAAACTTGTTTCTGGTGTGATTTTCAATTCTAACTTAGCCCTCTATTTATAGGAAAATGTTAGCAAGCCGAAGCAGACTTAACCTGCAACCTGATGGCTTTACATGCTACTATTCCCACCCAGCACATTTGAATAAAAATCTCAGCACATTTATTCACCAACCAGGAGTGGGGCCCACCAATTCTAGAATTTTCTATCAAAATGATAAACTCTGAAAATTTAATAATTTCTGAACCAGTCATCTCGTAAAATTCATAATAAATCGTACGTTCATTTTTAACGGTTCAAAATTTGTGGACATATACTCAACTTATATATGTATAACATATCCAAAAATTACCACGATCCAACGGTCGGATTAAAAATTATAACCCCCGCAAAATATCTCAAAAACTCTGATTTTTAATACCTCCATTCCCACAAAAATACTGATAAAAACCTCAACATTAACTCCTTCATTTTTAACCACAAAAATATATCCCTCATTTATATACACATAAAATAAATATTTCCTTATCATATGAATCAATAATTAATTATTCACAAATAATATTACAAAATCACATTTATGACAACCAGGCCGTTCCCAGGAAAGAGGGGGCTTTCTAATAAGGATTTCTCCTTACTGGCGCGCAATTAGATGACCAAACCTCTCCTTAGACAGAACTTTCTAGACATTGCCAATAATGTTATCTAATAATATTATTCAAATAATATGAATTATTGATCTGATAATGGAAAATACTGTGCAGCAACAATTATTGAAACAACAATAATATAAAATATAAACGCAACAATTATTGAATCAATAAAATAAAATATTGAACAATAACTACTATAAAAATTATTGAGTAGTGCCTTCTTACGTAAGAATCAATAATTGGTACAATACCGTGTGCTACTGTATTTTAACCACCGTGTATTTCAACAGTATTAACGGTAACAACTACGCCGTTATTTATAAACAACTTATACTTGTCGTTTTCTTCATCCAATCGCTTTCCGTTATGGGGCCCACACAAGGCTGCGCCGTCGTACGAATATTCCCCGACAGTAAGAATATTCCACGACCAAATGAATATTCCTCGACAAAATGAATATTTTATAACCACTTGCTTATTTTGCAAAATTTGCACATTTCACCCATAACCAAAGTATTATATCAAATTAACCCCTTATTATTCACAATAATATTTAGAGAAAATTTAATTTTATTCATTAATAAGTTGGGGTCTTACAACCTCCCCTCCTTATGAAATTTCGTCCTCGAAATTGACGTACGTACCTGATGTTTCAAAAAGGTGAGGATACCTCGCTTTCATTTCTGATTCTAACTCCCAGATCATTTCTTCAATAGCATGGTTTCTCCACAAAACCTTAACTTGTGGTATAACCTTCGTGCGTAGGACATGCTCTTACCTATCTAAGATCTTAACAGGTACCTCCTCGTACGTTAAATCTTCAGCTATCTCTTCTATTTCTAACTCAATAATGTGGTTCGGGTCTTTAATATATTTATGAAGCATAGATATGTGAAAAACATTATGAACACGAGACATGCTTGGAGGTAATGCGAGTTTATATGCCACATTTGCTATTCGCTCAAGAATCTCAAATGGACCAACAAATCTTGGATTGAGCTTTCCTCTCTTCCCAAATCTTGTAACTCCCTTCCATGGTGCAACACGTAACAATACATGATCCCCAATATTAAATTCCACGTCCTTCCGATGAAGATCCGCATAACTCTTTTGTCGATCCTGTGCCGTTTGTATACGTTGTCGAATCGTTTGGATCTTCTCTGTAGTAATACGTACCAACTCTGGTCCCAACAATGTTGCTTCACCCACCTCGTCCCAGCATACTGGAGAACGACATTTTCTTCCATACAACGCCTCGAATGGAGCCACACCTATGCTCGCCTGATAACTGTTGTTGTAGGAGAATTCCACCAATGGTAGGTACTTATCCCAACTCCCTTTGAGATCTAGGACACAATGTCTTAATAGATCTTCAAGAGTTTGAATAGTCCTCTCTGATTGTCCGTCCGTTTGAGGATGGTATGCCGAACTGAATCGTAAATCTGTGCCCATAGCTTTCTGCAAGCTAACCCAAAATTGTGAAGTGAATCTTGGGTCACGATCCGAAACTATGGATACTGGCATGCCATACAATCTCACAATCTCGTTCACGTACATAGTAGCAAGACGTTCAAGGGAATAAGTCTCACGTATCGGCAAGAAATGAGCGGACTTGGTTAATCTATCAACAATAACCCAAATCGCATCTATGCCTTGAGAAACCTTGGGAAGACCTGTAACAAAATCCATAGTAATGTGTTCCCACTTCCATTTTGGAATCTCAAATGGTTGCAATGGACCCTTTGGTACTTGATGCTCCGCTTTTACACGTTGACAAGTTAAACATCTCGAGATAAACTCCGCGATCTCTCTTTTCATATTGCTCCACCAAAATGTATGTCGAAGATCGTGATACATTTTGGTACTCCCAGGATGGATTGCAAACGGTGTGTTGTGTGCCTCCATCATTATTCTATGCTTCAAGTCAAAATCGTTAGGAACACAAAGTCTGGAGTTGACTCGAAGTATTCCTTCTTCATCGATTCTTGCTTCTGGAATAGCACCATCTTGCACTTTCTTCTTCATACGCATCAGCTCTATGTCCGTAGCTTGAGCAGCTTTAACTTTATCGATTAAAGTCGGTTCTACTCGTATATTTGATATTATCATGTTGGTACTTGGAGCCTTCATCTCTATCTCCATCCTTTGCAAGTCATACAAAATGGGCCTTTGTGTTAACAACATTGCACTTGTACCCGCATATGATCTTCTACTCAATGCGTCAGCTACTACGTTTGCTTTTCCAGGATGATATTGGATGGTATGATCGTAATCTTTCAACAGCTCGAGCCAACGTCGTTGCCGCATGTTGAGTTCCTCTTGGGTAAAGAAATATTTGAGGCTTTTATGATCTGTATAGATCTCCACTTTCTCCCCATACAGGTAGTGTCTCCAGATCTTCAACGCGAAAATGACTACTGCCAACTCCAAATCATGAGTAGGATAATTCCTCTCATATTCTTTGAGTTGTCGCGAGGCATAGGCTATGACTTTCCCATGTTGCATGAGAACACATCCTAACCCTTTGCCTGAAGCATCGCTGTAGATAACAAATCCATCCGAACCAGATGGTATTGTCAGAACAGGTGCCGAAATTAGTCTCCTCTTGAGTTCTTGAAAACTCTTCTCACATTCCTCACTCCATACAAATTTTGTATCTTTCCGAGTCAGCTGAGTTAACGGAGTAGGGATTCAAGAAAATCCTTCCACAAATCTCGGATAATAACCAGCTAAGGCCAAAAAGCTACGTACTTCGATTACCGACTTCGGTTGCTCCCAACTTTGTATGGCTTCAAGCTTTGCCGGGTCGACAGATACTCTATGTTTTGACACCACGTTCCCAAGGAATGCTACTTCCTCAAGCCAGAACTCGCATTTTTTTAATTTGGCATATAGCTTATTTTCACAAAGCCTTTGTAGTACCAGCTTCAAATGGCGCTCATGATCTTCACGACTTTTGGAATAGATGAGGATGTCATCAATAAAGACAACAACGAACTGATCTAAATATTCTTTGAATACACGGTTCATCATATCCATAAAGGCAGCAGGAGCATTAGTCAATCCAAAAGACATGACTAAGAATTCATAATGCCCGTACCGAGTTCTGAAGGCAATCTTTGGAATATCCTCAGTTTTAATCTTCAGCTGATGATATCCAGAACGAAGATCGATCTTTGAAAAGAATTATGCTCCTTGCAACTGGTCAAACAGGTCATCAATGCGAGGTAGCGGATACCTATTCTTGATAGTGACATGATTCAATTCTCGATAGTCGATACAAAGTCGCATACTCCCGTCTTTTTTCTTTACGAATAAAACAGGAGCACCCCAAGGAGACGTACTAGGACGAATAACCGATGTCCAACAACTCCTGTAGTTGGACTTTTAACTCCTGAAGTTCAATAGGAGTCATTCGATATGGAGTTTTAGAAATGGGCTTTGTACCGGGTTCAAGGTCAATAAAGAATTTAACTTCACGTTCTGGGGGTAGACCATGAAGTTCTTCAGGAAATACATCGGGAAATTCTCTAACAATCGAAATATTATTCAAATCTGACTTGTCTTTGTTCAAATCCATAACATGGGCTAAGAAAGCTTGACATCCGTTTTTCAGTAAACGAATAGCTTTGTGGCTTGATATGACAGTGACTGATTTTAGTGGTTTAGTAGTTTGAATTCGTATGACAGGTTGGTTAGGAATATGAAAACTAACAACCTTACGAAAACAATCAATTTTAGCATGATGAGTGGTTAACCAATCAATTCCTAAAATCACATCAAAAGCAAGTATCTTTAAAGAGATAAAATCAACAGGTAATGTGATAGTGCCAACTTGGTTCATGCAAGATTTATAAACTGTAGATGTAACGAAGGTTTCACCCAATGGAGTTTCAACAGATAAGTTAAAGTCCAATTTCTCCGGAGTCAAGTTTAAACGTTGAGCACAAGCAGGAGAGATAAAAGAATGGATATAACCGGTATCTAGTAAAGTATAAACTTCGCAAGAATTCAAGATTAGCTTACCCGTGATCACCTCGTTCGGGTTTCTCGCGTTTTGGCCAGTCACGACAAACGCCCTTCCAGGAACCGCTAATTTCAACTTATCCGGGACAACTTTTAGAGTCACCATCCCCGCTGAACTTGGTTTTTCCATAGAATACTCTCGAGCTATATGACCCTCCTTTCCACAGTTATAACATACCTTGGATTGTTGTGGGCAGTTTGGGCTGATATGTCCCTTTTTACCACATTTGTAACATACGACCGGTGGTCGTTCTCCTCCCCTAGAAACAGTTGATGTTTTTGCTGACGTCTTCACGTTATCATTGTTGTACCTTCTCTTCTTGAAATCTCCTCCCGACTCGCTCCTTCTATTATCACGACCACGATTACCACCAGAGTGGTTACCGCTTTTGTCCGAATGTTTTCCTCCCTGCTGGTTTTCATTGCTTCGATGACTGCCGCCACCGGTATGACCCTGGTTATGGTCCCTCGGTTGCACATACTCATTATCTCGCTCTAATAATTGAGCCATGTTTACAACATCTGAATATAAAGAAAATTTATGAGAGATAAGATATTGCCGAATCTCGGGTTTTAGACCTCTCAGAAACATCCTTGTCATTCGTTCCTCATTTTTGACCAAATGAGGTGTAAACCTGGATAACTCTGCAAACTTTGCCTCGTACTGGTACACCGTCATGTTGTTTTGTTCCAGTCTGATAAACTCCACCTCCTTCATATGACGAATACTTTCAGGAAAGTACTTGTCATTGAACAGTTTTTGAAATGTTTCCCAGGACATGTTGAGTGCGTCAGGCTGGGTACGCTTCATAGACTCCCACCAGTAGTCTGTCTCACCGCAGAATATAAAAGTGGCAAATGGAACCTTCTGTTCCTCCGTGCATCCCAAGACATCGAATATCTTGGTAATTTGCTTGACCCACGTTTCCGCCATGATCGGATCCGGCTTTCCCTTAAATTCTGGTGGTCCCAATTCTTTGAACTGCTTAGCTATGACAAACCGCGCGTTGTTATCATTTCCACCCGTATTCTGCACACGAGTCTCCCTCGTCTGATTTTGCATGAACTACAAAAAGCTCCTAAACATTCCATCACTCATCGTTTGCTCGGTAACGTTATTTACAGGAGGAATATTGCCTTCCTGTTGCACGTTCCCCTGGGTGGTGATCAAAGGTGTCTCCACGGTCTGATTTACTCCATTATTAACGTTCTCAGCTACCATTCTTAAATACTGCCATAAAACAAGGGTTAATAATCAGGTCATATATTATCCCTGTACTCTGACCGACCAAATAAATACCAAATAAACTTAGTCAGGTCATACTAGCGAAGGAATTCCCCGTCTCTCCCCTCCTAGTTCTTGTCTCACATCTCAGTCAGGGATCATATCCCTAAGCTCTGATACTAACTGTGACGCCCCCAAAATAGGTATACAACACCCATTCTGAGTCGCCAAATACATGGTACAGAAAGCAAACTATAACTTCAATAATACAATTGTCGTGCAAAATACGACAACACATACTGTGAGTTTAAATACAAATATTGTCTTCTGGACAATATCCACACTCAAATAAATCCTCATTATAATTATTCAAACACTATTTTACAGAAATAGTGAGGACTGCTAAAACATCTTTCTAGAACCATCACTCCATACCCCGACTAGATCCTACTATGTTCTCACCTCCTAAGAAAAAAAATGGAACAAAAAGGAAAAGGGTGAGCTCAACTAGCCCAGTAAAGAATATTATGACTAAGATAATATGCAACAAATTACCGTTAGTCTTCAACAGGGAAAAATCTGATAGAATATAATCAACAACAAGTTTTAGATCAACAACTGCAGCGGAAACAGCAAACCATTAGAAGAGTCAAGTAAAGAAAGAATTCTACTATCTTCTAAGATTTAAAAGTCCATCATCAATATTTTATCCCTGTAACATCGATTAATAATAATCTTTAACCAAATATTTATCTTTGCACTACAGGCCAAAGATATTCATTTGTATCACCAGTCGGTCATGTTCATCTCAACACATGTTCGTCTTTGAACTACGGGCCAAACATATTTATCAGTTAATCATTCATCTTTGCACTACAGGCCAAAGATATTCAGTAGAATCATCATTTAGGACTGAGGATGATGAAAAATATTTTAAAGGAAACGAATCCAGTAAGATAGAAGGACAAATATTAGGGATTCGTATAACAGTTTATCCAAGATCAATAATACTTCATAATAATCAATTGTGAAGCAGAATTCAAAAATAAAGATCAAAACATGGATACAATCAAAGATAGTAACCATAATAGACATCTTGGACAAAAGGGAAAATTTTATTTTTTGGTGAATAGTGCCGTATTCGTGAATAGTACCGTATACGTGAATAGTGCCGTATACGTGAATAGTAATCCCGGCACAAAAAGTTCCAAATTTGATAAAAACTCATATCAATATTTCAGCATAATGATATTGAAGAAAATAATATCATTAAGAAGAAAATAATATCCCTTACCTCAAGATATCAGTACTTCTGGTCGGAATACCGGTATAAGGCTGAAAGAAACTTGCTCTGATGAATAGAAACTCTCAAAGTATCTAAATACTCACAAAATACACTCAATAATCTAGAGAGAGAAAGAGAGAAAACTTGTTTCTGGTGTGATTTTCAATTCTAACTTAGCCCTCTATTTATAGGAAAATGTTAGCACGCCGAAGCAGACTTAACCTGCAACCTGATGGCTTTACCTGCTACTATTCCCACCCACCACATTTGAATAAAAATCTCAGCACATTTCTTCACCAACCAAGAGTGGGGCCCACCAATTCTAGAATTTTCCATCAAAATGATAAACTCTGAAAGTTTAATAATTTCTGAACCAGTCATCTCGTAAAATTCATAATAAATCATACGTTCATTTTTAACGGTTCAAAATTTGTGGACATATACTCAACTTATATATGTATAACATATCCAAAAATTACCACGATCCAACGGTCGGATTAAAAATTATAACCCCCGTAAAATATCTCAAAAACCCTGATTTTTAATACCTCCATTCCGACAAAAATACTGATAAAAACCTCAACATTAACTCCTTCATTTTTAACCACAAAAATATATCCCTCATTTATATCCACATAAAATAAATATTTCCTTATCATATGAATCAATAATTAATTATTCATAAATAATATTACAGAATCACATTTATGACAACCAGGCCGTTCCCAGAAAAGAGGGGGCTTTCCAATAAGGATTTCTCCTTACTGGCGCGCAATTAGATGACCAAACCTCTCCTTAGACAGAACTTTCTAGACATTGCCAATAATGTTATCTAATAATAGTATTCAAATAATATGAATTATTGATCTGATAATGGAAAATACTGTGCAGCAACAATTATTGAAACAACAATAATATAAAATATCAAGGTAACAATTATTGAATCAATAAAATAAAATATTGAACTGTAACTACTGTAACAATTATTGAGTAGTGCCTTCTTACGTAAGAATCAATAATTGGTGCAATACCATGTGCTACTGTATTTTAACCACCGGGTATTCCAACAGTATTAACAGTAATAACTACGCCGTTATTTATAAACAACTTATACTTATCGTTTTCTTCATCCAATCGCTTTCCGTTATGGGGCTCACACAAGGCTGCACCGTCGTACGAATATTCCCCGACAGCAAGAATTTTCCACGACCAAATGAATATTCCCCGACAAAATGAATATTTTATAACCACTTGCTTATTTTGCAAAATTTACACATTTCACCCATAACCAAAGTATTATATCAAATTAACCCCTTATTATTCACAATAATATTTAGAGAAAATTTAATTTTATTCATTAATAAGTTGGGGTCTTACAACCTCCCCTCCTTATGAAATTTCGTCCTCGAAATTGACGTACGTACCTGATGTTTCAAAAAGGTGAGGATACCTCGCTTTCATTTCTGATTCTAACTCCCAGATCATTTCTTCAATAGCATGGTTTCTCCACAAAACCTTAACTTGTGGTATAACCTTCGTGCGTAGGACATGCTCTTTCCTATCCAAGATCTTAACAGGTACCTCCTCGTACGTTAAATCTTCAGCTATCTCGTCTGGTTCTAACTCAATAATGTGGTTCGGGTCTTTAACATATTTACGAAGCATAGATATGTAAAAAACATTATGAACACGAGACATGCTTGGAGGTAATGCGAGTCTATATGCCACATTTCCTATTCGCTCAAGAATCTCAAATGGACCAACAAATCTTGGATTGAGCTTTCCTCTCTTCCTAAATCTTGTAACTCCCTTCCATGGTGCAACACGTAACAATACATGATCCCCAATATTAAATTCCACGTCCTTCTGATGAAGATCCGCATAACTCTTTTGTCGATCCTGTGTCGTTTGTATACGTTGTCGAATCGTTTGGATCTTCTCTGTAGTAATGCGTCCCAACTCTGGTCCCAATAATGTTGCTTCACCCACCTCGTCCCAGCATACTAGAGAACGACATTTTCTTCCATACAACGCCTCGAATGGAGCCACACCTATGCTCGCCTGATAACTGTTATTGTAGGAGAATTCCACCAATGGTAGGTACTTATCCCAACTCCCTTTGAGATCTAGGACAGAAAGTCTTAATAAATCTTCAAGAGTTTGAATAGTCCTCTCTGATTGTCCGTCCATTTGAGGATGGTATGCCGAACTGAATCGTAAATCTGTGCCCATAGCTTTCTGCAAGCTAACCCAAAATCGTGAAGTGAATCTTGGGTCACGATCCGAAACTATGGATACTGGCATGCCATACAATCTCACAATCTCGTTCACGTACATAGTAGCAAGACGTTCAAGGGAATAAGTCTCACGTATCGGCAAGAAATGAGGGTTTGTACAGAAGGTAACTGGTAGCTCAATAGTACCAACCACATTGACTAAATTATTATTCCAACCCCCATCTTTCGTCCCTCCAAATCCATCCTTTGATATACATGATTGTAGAGAATATCCACCGAAGACCCGTTATCGATCAATATTCTCCGCATGTCCACCGACCCGACCTGTGCCGTAATGACTAGTGCTCCTTCATATGGTTCCACCGTGTCAGGTGGATAATCTTCATAAGAGGAAGAGATCACAGTGTTTAGATAAGGTCATTCCCTTCTAGTTGACTATTCGGACATCTTTAGAATGAAATTCAATGAGCCTCGACGCTTTTTACCTGTGACACACCCCACCGAACCTCGTGTAATAATATCCACTACTTGACAAACAAGTAAGTCCTGATCGGTTTGTCAATCCCTGCTATGTTCTCGACTACCGCCCCATTATCTTCAGTCTAAACCTTCCCGACCAGCAACATAGTGCACTGACTCTCCATTTTAGATGTTCTTTTCAATCATGTTCTTGAGCTGCCAACATGCCTTGGTCAAATGCCTTGTGTTTTGATGATACTGGTAGAACAAGCTCTTATCTCTTTTCTGTGTATGGTGGCTCACCAGGCATGGCTCAAAAAATGCTTTGTCTCAAATCTCTTCGAGGATCTTGGCACGACTGGTATTGAGCGGAGTATAGACCCTATTGACACTTCAATTTTGGATAGGAGTTGTGATCCTTCCTCGACTTTGTAACTAGCCTAGGATCATAACTTCTATCCTGATCCCGAGGCCTATCCATCCTGCGTAGCTGCAGCTTCAGGCTTCCCATAACATCGTCAATCGCAATGAAATTCTCTGCCCTATCATACATTTCGGACAAATCCTTTGGAGGATTGAATATGATATCTTTTACCAACTTTTATAATTTCTCCATATTAAACCTGGTGCTAAAAACCTGAATGCCTGTGGTATGTTAATATCAGTCACGGTACCAACTACCTCTTTGAACCTCTTCACGTATTTACTCAAACTTTCATTTGGCTGTTGTTTTATCTGCATAAGGGAAGCTGTCAACTTTCCCTTTCTTCTGTTGCTCCTGAACTGATCATGGAATTTATCGCAAAGACCCTGCCAGGACCCGATAGAATTGGGTAGCAACGAAGTCATCCATAATCGCGCTTCTTTTTCAAAATGATGACAAATATTTGGCATTGAGCAGCATCGGAATGCTCATAATAACTCATGAGACGGCCATAAATGTGATTATTATCGTAGGGGTCGCTTGTGCTTTTATACGTTTCCAGTGGTGGCATTTTTTTGCTAGATCGACCTGAACCCGATCAATTTCTGGTGTAAAGGGTGACTTTAGGTCAATTGGCAACTGGTTTATCTGAGCTGCCGCTGATATCTTATGTTCTTACTCTGTCAGCTTCTGCATAATGGGATTGGGCATTCCCTTCAGAGAGGATCATCCACGCCTATCTCTCATATAGTCTGGCGAAGCTACCCATTAACGTCGTTTGAATCATATCAGTCTCTTATCTAGGTCTCGGGAGTGTGGCATGCGCTTGTTCCTTCCTTCTTGAGAGCTTCCCGATCGATGAGATTTAGACTGACTTTAGAGCGTATACTCTCGACGCCCACGCCGACCCGGGGAGACTTCTTATTCCTTCTTTAATTCAGCCAATTGTGCATCCCACTTTCATGTTAGAGGCAGAGTGTCTCCAAAGCCTCCTTTGTCCCTCCTACTCCCGATCTTAGCGAGTGTGTGTTCGGGACTGATTATATGTCATGCAGTTATAGGGATCGAGAGCCTTCTAGCTTGTGGAGAATAGTTGTCATCGAACCGGAGCCCACTAAGCTTTTGTTGGGACCACAATAGGGTTATTGGGTTCGAGCCTATCTTTGATCGACCTACAAACTTGTTGTGTTGTCGGATTAACCAAGGAGCTCTCATGGTAAAGAAATGTCTTTCCTTTACCCACCATCTGTTCAACTTAAAAGTAGATTGGTGATTGTGAAAAGTAACACTAAAATAATGTCCTCCTTCTAGTGTCAATGTTAACGCTGAAATCTGTTCGCTCGCCAAATCACCAAACAACGAATTTCACCTGCACACAAACAATCACACCAAAAAACTTGACGGTAAGGGCCGTCGGGAGATAGCTCCGGTGTAAGAATAAGTACAGACCAGGAAACGTCAATAATAGAGATTTGTAAATGCTTTAGTACGTAAAAATAAATAATGTGTCAGTACCTAAAATCTGGATTATGGCAGTGTATTTATAGCTCTATCATACCACCTCAAACCCCAAAATCCAATAGAAGTCCTACGTAAAATGTAAGACCCCAACTTTTTATAAATAAAATTGATTTTCCTCTATTCATTATTTTGAAATAGTAAGGGGTGAATTTGATTAATATGGTTAGTTATGGGTAAAATGCGCAACTATTTTAAAATAAGCAAGTGGTTATAAAATATTCATTGTTGTCGGAGAATATTCGTTTGGCCGTGGAATATTCTTGTTGTCGGGGAATATTTGTACGACGGCGCACCCATTTGTGGACCCCATAACGGAAAACTATCAGATGAAAAAAACGACAAGTATGAGTTTTTTTATAGATAACGGCGTAGCTGTTACCGTTAACACTGCTGGAATACCTGGTGGTTAAAGTACAGTAATACGCGTGGTTGCACAGTAGCACATGGTATTACACAGTATTTTTGGATTATTGATTCTTACGTAAGAAGGTACTACTCAATAATTGTTACAGTAATTACTGTTCAATATTTTATTTTATTGATTTAATAATTGCTTGTTGATATTTTATATTATTATTATTTTAATAATTGTTACTGCATAGTATTTCTCATTATCAAATTAATAATTCATATTATTTGAATAATATTATTAGATAGCATTATTGGCAATGTCTAAGGAAGTTCTGTCTAGGAAAGGGGTTTGGTCACCTAATTGCGTGCCAGTAAGGAGAAATCCTTATCGGAAAGCCCCCTCAATCCTGTAAACGACCTGGTTGTCATTATTGTGATTCCGTAATATTATTTGTGAATAATTAATTATTAATTTATATGATAAGAAAATATTTATTTTATGTGAATATAAATGAAGGAATTAATACTGAAGTGTTTTATCAGTATTTTGTCAGAATGGAGGTATTAAAAATCATCTAAATGTGGTTTTCGGTCATTTTCTATTTACAATTTGGAAAAACTTTCTTCTACAAAGTTCTAGAGAATTAAATTTTATATGGAATGGACATAAGGTTCATATTTTTCTGATAAAAGAGCTATTTATTATGAATTATTGAAGTTTTTGAAATAAATGTTTTTTATTAAAAACATGAGTGGGCCCCACTTTTGGTTGTTGTGAAAAAAATTGTTGAATTTCAAGTATGGTGTGCGTGAATAGCAATGGGTGAAAGCCACCAGTAGTAGGTTTGTCTGCTTTGGCGTTCTAAGTATTTTCTTATAAATAGGGTGTTTAGGTTAAAATTGAAAATCACACCAGAATCTGAAGTTTTCTCTCTTTAATTTTTGTGAGTATTTAGATATCTTGAGTGTTTCTATTCAATGCAAGTTTTCTTCAACATTATATCCAATATTTCAGTCAGAAGTACTATTCTTTTGAGTTAAGAGATGTTATTTTCTTCATAAATGATGTTATTTCGTTCAATATCATTATGCCAAAATATTGGTATGAATTTTATTATAAAATTTTTTTCTTTTTATGTGGAGAATACTATTCACGTATACAGTACTATTCACGTATATGGCACTATTTACTAATACGGTACTATTCACGAGTAGTAGTCACGAAGTATGATTTTTCTTATGAAATTGTTATCTTTTGTGTCGGGGTTACTATTCACGTATACGGCACTATTCACGTATATGTCACTATTCATGAATACGGCATTATTCACTGAAAAAATTAAAAAAAAATTTCTTTGTCCAAGTTGTCTATTATAGTAACTATCTTTGATTGTATCCATGTTTTGATCTTCATTCTTGAATTTTGCTCCACAATTAATTATTATGAAGTATTTTTAACTTGGATAAACCAAAGTACGAATCCCTAATCTTTGTCCTTTTATCTCACTGGATTCGTTTTCTTTAAGATATTTTTCATCATCTTCAGTCCTAAATGATGATATAACTGAATATCTTTGGCATGTAGTGCAAAGATGAATGATTACCTAATGAATATCTTTGGCCCGTGGTGCAAAGATGAACAGGTGTTGAGATGGACATGACCAACTGATGATACAAATGAATATCTTTGGCCCATAGTGTAAAGATGAATATTTGATTCAAGATGTATTTTGATTGATGTTACAGGGATAAAATATTGATGATGGACCTTTAAATCATAGAAGATATTAGATTTCATTTTCTACTAAACTCGTCTAATGAATTGTTATCTCCGCTGCGAATATTGATCTAAAACTTGTTGTCCATTATATTTTATCTGATTTATTGAAGGTTAACGATAATTTGTTCTACATTATCTTAGTCATAATATTCTTTACTAGGCTAGTTGAGCTCACATTTTTCTTTTTTGTTCCATTTTTCTTCTCAAGAGACGAGAATATAGCGGGAACTAGTCGGGTGTGGAGTAATGTTTCAAGTCAGTTGTTTTAGTTGTCCTCACTATTTTGTAAAATAGTGTATAAATAATTATAATGAGGACTTATTTAAGTTTGAATATTGTCTAGAAGACAATATTTGTATTTAAACTCACAGCTTATGTGTTGTCGTATTTAAACTCATAATGGGTTGTGTGGACCTATTTTTGGGACGTTACAGTTCGTATCAGAGCTTAGGGATATAGTCTCTGACGGAAATCGGGGAATAGAACTAGGAGGGGAGAGACGAGTAAATCCTTCGCTAGTGTGTCCTACCTAAGCTTATTTGTGTTTAATTGGTCGGTCGGAATGTGATAATCCGGGATTTCGAATAATCCAAATTTCACGAATAATTTTTTTTATATTGACTGTTAATATTATACTGTGTATCTATGATACGAGTCCGGAGATTTAGTCAATTTGGGTATTGACTAATAAATTTAGAGTAAAGTTGTGCTTAACAGCTTTAAAAACACTAACCCTAATTTCTGGATAGGGATTCGATAGAAATTATAACTAAAATAATTATATTAAAGAGTATGTATTTGTACTGTATAGAGATATTGATCGGATAAGGTTTAAAATTAATAAACCCTAATAAGAGATTAAAAACTCTAATCTCAGGATTAGAAACCCTAACGTATCGTTAAAAACCTTAATCGAAAGTCGGGAAACCCTGATTTAAAAATTTGGGAATCCTAAAACCCTAATTAGGCAACCCTAATCCTAATTGGAAGGCCTAATATATTTATTAAACGTTAATATAATTAGGAAACACTAATTATACTTTAGAAATATTAATTTCTATTTAAAACCTTAATTTTTATTTTAGATATCTTAATTTTTTTAGAAACCCTAATTAGAAAATTCTAGAATTTGGGATTTGTAAAACCTAAGGGTTAGAACCTTAAGGTTAAACCCTAAGGGTTTGGACATTTGACCATAATGCCATTAAATTTAAATTACAAATGACAAAAGTACCCTTTATGGATTTTTTTAAGGTAACTTGTAAAAATTGCCAAAGCTTTAGTTGTTCACCCACCATGTTGACTTGGTAACTTATTTATCAGCAGCTCAGCACTTGTACTGACAGAAAACTTAGCTAGATACATTGTATTTATATGATATAAGGATTCAAAGAGAGAGAAAGTATACAAAACTTACTCATTTTCTCTTTAGCTCACAACCAACTCTTTCTCTCACCAAACCTCCGAAAATCCATAGTATTTCAGTCACATTATAGTCCTCTAAAACATCTAGATATGATTTGGAAAGCTAAAATCAAAGATTGAACAAGAGAGGTATAACCCTAAACTCAACCTAGATCTTGTATGCTAAGGTAAAGTTTGTGTTTATGTGTTTATAAAAGTGTTAAAAGATGTTTTAGGATGATATATGATGATCCATCATGGATCCATAGCATCAAAGTTGGTAAAAATCGAAGTTTTTCAAAACTGTCCAAGAACAAATTTTGTGGTCTGACAAGCTAATGTCAGGCGCCACAGATTCTTGTTCGTTTTTGATTTTTCGTGTTTTATGCTTTGAATCTATAGTCTGATGTGAGGTTTGTGATCTGGGAGTGGAAGCCAACCTATTTGATTTTCAAATTACCAGATTTAGCCGGTCAAAACCCGTTGACCGGGCATGACCAGGCGAATTCTGGGTAACCCAAAAATCAAGTATCATCGTCTGACAACTTTTTATAACGTCCGGATCTATCCGGTTTTTAGTGTTATGATGTTGTTGTTACATATTTGCAGCTGGTTATGTGGACTCTAGATCCATGCTAGTGGATCGCTTACACAGCACATAAGATGATTGTAATAGATGGTAAAACTATACCATTTGATCACGGATGCACCTTCTGGGAATTTCTAGAAATTCTATGAACACTTTTTCTGACATAGTTTGACCACGATCTATATGGAAAATGCGTTGTTTTTAATCTGTTTTGTTGATCTATATATCTTCCTTGTCATGTATACTACGAGTATGAACAAAGAAATCGCATGAAACGTGATCTGAACACTTAGATAATTTAGCATGAAGGTGACTGGTAGTACTGTCTGGGTTTCTGGAAAATCCAGAAACCCCCTGACAGAACATTTGGAGACTTAGATCCGGCAGCTATGATGTTGTATGATCGATATGATAATTGATAATGGTAGTACTACATACCTACTACTAGATTAGTGTTCAAACAAACCCAGAGCATGATTTAAGCTGATAGTTTCATCCAGTCAAACAGGGATCCTTGAGAGCTGGACTGTCAGTGTTCTTGAGCTCAAGAACACTAACAGCGACGCTTAGTGTCGCTATAGGTAATTAGCGACGGTTTTGATTTTTTTTAATTTTTGAATTTCCAGTAATTAATTAAAAATAGAAAATAAATTATAAAAATTATTAAAAATAGTTTTAAAAATTATTTTAAATTATGAAAAATAATTTTTGACCAATTGGAATTTTTTTTCTTTAATATTTATAATTATTTAAATATTAAAGGTATTTAATTTATTTACTTAGTATATTAAATAAATTAGAAGAAAATGATTTAATATTATGAAAAATCATTTTAAATAAGAATAAAGTATTTAAAAATATTTTGAGTTATAAAATGTGACTTTTAATATTTTTAGAGAATTTTTATTAATACTTTAATATTAATGATAATAGATTTATTTAAATATTAAATTCAATAAATAAGTTAAAAATAATTTTATTGATTTAAAAATCATTTTAAATAAGAATAAAGTGTTAAAAAATATTTAGAATTATAAAATATTATTTTCAATATCTTTGGAGAATTCTCATTAATAAATTAATATTAATGATATTAGATTTATTTAATTATTATATTAAATAAATAAATTAAAAATGATTTTATTGATTTAAAAATCAATTAAAAATGAGTAAAATGTTTTAAGTTATAATTAATGACTTTTAATGTTTTGATGATAATTTCATTAATATTTAAATATTAATGGTGATAATTTAAAAATGATTTTTATTAATTTAAAAATCATTTAAGTAGAATATAAGATTATTTGATGATTAAATCATTTAAAAATGATTCCAATGTTTGAAAAATTATTATAAATTATAATAATTGTTTATAAATTATTAAAAACTTCCGAAAAATATTATAAACGATATTTGGCTTATCTAAAATAATATTAAAGCTTAGAGACCAAGTTTAATTGACAATCAATGTGTTAATTGTCAGCTAGAGTGACCAGAACACTGAGAAAGGACCGAAATCCAACCAGACCAAAATAGTTAGACTTGATAAGTGTTTATATAGGTTGTAAATACTAATGTTGTGAGACCCTGAATTTTATGAAATAAAAGTATTCAATTTTTCTATTTTGGTAAATGGTTAAATTGATAAAAGGTTAAAGTTAAAGGTGATATGTGAAAATTTTTCAAAGTAGACAAGTTGTCATAAAATACCCGGTTACTATTCACTCTAGTATTGTTCACTCGAGTTTTTGGGGTACTTTTTGTGTCGGAGTACTATTTATGAGTTACTATTTACGAGTTACTATTCATGAGTTACTATTCAGGAGTTACTATTCACGAGTTACTATTCATGAGTTAATATTCACGAGTTGCTATTCATGAGTTACTATTCACGAGTTACTATTCATGAGTTACTATTCATGAGTTACTATTCACAGGGAATATTCGATTAGTCGGAGAATATTTGTACGACGGTACAATCATTGGTGGACCCCACAACAGAATTATTGTCGGATTGAGAAAACGACAAAAATATTTTATTAAAAATAACGGCGGAAGTTTTACCGTTGATACTGTTGAACTACTCGGTAGTAAAAGTACAGTAATACGAGTGGTTGCATAGTAGCACACGGTATTGATTATTAATGCTTATGTGAGAATTCACTCAGTTTGATTCAATTATTGTCAATTAATAATATGAATTATTTAGCGATAATGAAGTTTTGTTTTATTCGTATTATTAACGTAATAAAACAGAAACATCTTTTTATATAAAACAGAATAATTTATTAAAGTTATTTGTTTTATTCAGCAATAATTAGAATATATTATATTTTATTTAAAAAATTTTGCTTTAAGTATGGACCGTCAGATTAAAGTAAATTAATCTGGACCGTTCATGGATTAGTTACTATGCATTCTATTTTCCTATAAATAGAAGTTCATTCCTTCATTATTTTCTTACGAATTCACTGAACTCTAAAGAGAGAAACTATAGAGAGAAAGAAGAAGAGTATTCTGCCACTTAACTACTTCTTTATTTCAGTTCTTCTTTAAAACGGTAAGGGATATTATTTGTTGTACCTGTAAGGGGTGTTATTCTTTCTTATTCATGAAGAGAACTTCTGTTATTTCATTCTTTATTATTCTGTTGGAATAACCTGTAAAAGTGGCATACCCTATACATGACCTGTATACGCGGCATACCCTATACTTGGTGAAATCCTTATGTTATTCCATTCTTTATTATTCTGTTAGAATAACCTATATACGTGGTTTATCCTATACTTAGTGGAATGACCTGTATATGCGGTTTACCCAATACTTGGTGATATTCTTTTGTTATTCCATTCTTTATTATTATGTTGGAATAACCTGTTTATGCGAAGTACCGCATACTTGGTAAAACTCTTTCATTATTCAGTTCTTTACGATTCTGTCGGAATATCCTGTAGGTGTGAATTTCACCTGACCTGGTTCCATCATTATTATTCTGTATTTATTATTTTGTCGGAATATCCTATCAGTGTGAATTTCACCTGACCTGGTTCTATATTTATTATTCCGCATTTATTATTCTGTTGGGAATAACCTATCTGTGCGGTCTCTATCGCATGCATGGTGAATCCTTCTGTTATTCTATTCTTTATTATTCTTTTGGAATAACCTGTCTATGTGGATTGCCACATGCATGGTGAATGATCCTTTATATTCATTCATTATTAAATTGTGGAAATGATCTGTATACGTGGATTACCGCATGGCTGGTGAAAATCCATTTGCAGTTTGATATATTCTTTATTATACTCATTTGGTTAAAGTTTTGATTTTTATACTCCATGAAATTAGTGAAATATCCTTGATATTTACGCTTCATCCAGTATCTTTTCATGAAAATATTCTTCTGAGCATTCTTGACTGTTACTTTACAAAGAAGTATCATGTTGACAATTTGGACATTATTAGTTCCTGGATAAACAAATTCTTGAACTTGTTTAATTGGATTCATATAACATTGTCATCATCGTCATGTTTATTTTATGTTGAAAGTCATCTTTGTCTTACGTGCATAGATGGACTTAGTATGATTATGATCAGAGATCATTCGGTATAATCATGAACTGTGATGTTATAAGTGGTGTAGTAAAAGTCCTAAGTGGCCTGTAATGCATTGATAGACAATTTTTGGTATGATTATGACCAGATATTTTTCGGTATTGTCATGACCATTGATGATTTAATGAATATCCTTGGCCCGTAATACAGGGATGATTAGAGGATGCGGTTTATTTATTAAGCTGAATCTCAGTGATAAAAGTTGATGAAAACATTTTTAAATCATAGAAGATAGTAGGTTTTATTCTCTACTTGACTCTTCTAATGGATTGCTTTTTCCGTTGCAGTTAAACTTGATGTTTATTATATTTTATCAGTTTAACATTGTTGAAGACTATTGATAATTTATTCTTCATTATCTTAGTCATAATATTTCTTACTGGGCTAGTTGAGCTCACCCTTTCTTTCAATGTTTTCTTCAGGAAATGAGAATATAGCTGGGACGAGTCAGGAAAAGGAGTGATGGTCCAGAAGATTGCATTAGTAGTCCTCACTATTCTGTTAAATAGTGCGACAATAAATGTAATGAGGGCTCCTTGAGTATGGATATTGTCTAGATGGCAATATTCCTATTAGAACTCTCAGTTTATGTATTGTCGTATGTTACACGACATTTGTATAGTAAGTTGTATTTGTATTCTGTACTATGTATCTGACGACCCAAGATGGGTGATGTATACTTAATTTTGGGGCATCACAGTTGGTATCAAAGCTTAGGGATATGATCCCTGGCTGAGATGTGAGATAAGAACTAGGAGGGTAGAAAAGGGAAATTCATTCGCTAGTATGACCTACCTAAGTTTATTTGGTATTTACTTGGTCGGTCAGAGTATAGGGCTAAAATGTGATATGTTATGTGACGCCCCCAAAATTAGGTATACATCACCCATCTTGGGTCGTCAGATACATAGTACAGAATACAAATACAACTAATTAATACAACTGTCGTGTACAATACGACAAAACATAAACTGTGAGTTTGAATACAAATATTATCTTCTAGAGAGTATTCATACTCAAAAAGAGTCCTCATTACATTTATTAACACACCATTACATAGAATAGTGAGGACTACTAACTAATACTATCATTCGGACCATCACTCCGTACCCCGACTTGTCCCAGCTACGTTCTCATTTCCTGAAGAGAACAGTGAAAGAAAGGGTGAGCTCAACTAGCCCAGTAAGAAATATTATGACTAAGATAATGCAGAATAAATTATCATTAGCCTTCAACAATGTTAAACTGATAAAATATAATAGACATCAAGTTTAACTGCAGCGGAACAAGCAATCCATTAAAAGAGTCAAGTAGAAAATAAACTCTACTATCTTTTATGATTTAAAAGGTTTTTCAACACTGTGATCGCTGAGACTCAGCTTAATAAAATAATCCACATCATCGAATCACCCCTGCACTACGGCCAAGGATATTCGTGTATTCATTAATGGTCATGATCATGCCAACAACTGTCCATCAATGCACTACGGGCCAATGAGGACTTTTACCACATCATTTGTAACATTACGGTCATGATTATACCGAATAATCCCTGGTCATAATCATACCAAGTCCATCTATGCACTACAGGCCACAGATGACTTTCAACATTTTATAAACATGAGGATGATGACAATGATATAAGAATTCAATAAAACAAGTTCAAGAATTAATTTATCCAGGAATTAACAACGTCCAAATTGTCAACATGATACTGCATTGTGGAGTAAAATTCAAGAATGCTTAGAAGAATATTTTCTTGAAAAGATACTGGATGAAACGCAACTATCAAGGATATTCCACAAATTTCATGGAGTATAGAAGTCAAAACTTAACCAACTGAGTATAATAAAGAATGGAATAACAAAAGAAATCACCATGCATGCGATAGACCGCACAGACAGGTTATTCCAACAGAATAATAAATAATGGAACCAGGTCCGGCGTAAACGCACAGACAGGATATTCCGACAGAATAATAATAATGGAACCAGGTCCGGTGTAAAACACACAGACAGGATGTTCCAACAGAATAATAATAATAACGGAACCAGGTCCGGTGTAAAACACACAGACAGGATGTTCCAACAGAATAATAAACGGAACCAGGTCCGGTGTAAAACACACAGACAGGATGTTCCAACAGAATAATAGAAGAATGTCACCAAGTATAGGGTAGACCGCGTATACTGGTTATTCCAACAGAATAATAACGAATGGAATAACAGAAGTTCTCTTCATGAATATAAAAGAAATAATATTCCCTACCTTAAAAGAACTGGATATTGGAAAAGTGATGTAGCAGAATACTTTTTTCTCTCTCTCTCTCTTATTCTCTCTATACTTTCTCTCTCTATAGCTTGAATGAATTCGTGAAAAATAATGAAGCCCTAGGCCTCTATTTATAGAAAAACTGAGGGTGGCTCTTGGTCTTAACGAAGGGTCAAATGACTCTTGGTCTTAACGAAGGGTCAAATGACTCTTGGTAATATTGAAGGGACAACTACTATTGACGAAAGTAATTACTATTGACCAAGGTAAATACTATTGACGAAGGTAATTACTATTGACCAAGGTAAATACTATTGACGACGGTAATTACTATTGACGACGGTAATTACAATTGACGAAGAGACTCTTAGATGATGACATATGGCCCCCCATAAAATAACCAAACTTACCACAACGTCTCAATAATATAACATATTATACAGATGATACTATGACAATAATTTAAGAGATATGATGCAGCAATTACTGTAGCAATAATTGAGTATAGCTGAGTGACTTCTCACGTAAGCATCAATAATCAATACCGTGTGCTACTATGCAACCACGCGTATTACTGTACTTTTACTACCGAGTAGTTCAACAGTTTTAACGATTTTAACGGTAACACCTCAGCCGTTATTTTTATAGAAAGATAATTCTGTCGTTTTCTCAATCCGACAATAATTCCGTTGTGGGGTCCACCAATGATTGTGCCGTCGTACGAATATTCCCCGACAAAAAGAATATTCCCGACCAAACGAATATTTTATAACAACTTGCTTACTTTGCAAAATTTATAAATATTACCCACAACTATAACATTATATCAAATTAACTCCATAATATTCAAAAATGATATTTATAGAAAATTCATCTTTATTTATAAAAGTTGGGGTCTTACAACCTCCCCTTCTTATGAAATTTCGCCCTCGAAATTAGGGTACGTACCTGGTATGTCGAAGAGGTAAGGATACCTTGATTTCATTTCTGATTCTAACTCCCAAGTCATTTCCTCAACATCGTGGTTTCTCCACAAAACTTTGACTTGAGGTATAACCTTGGAGCGTAGAATATGTTCCTTCTTATCCAAGATTTGAACAGGAACTTCTTCATACGTCAAATCCTCCGCTATTTCGTCCGGTTCTAACTCAATAATGTGGTTCGGGTCTTCCACATATTTGCGTAACATGGATATGTGGAAAACGTTATGAACACGAGACATACTTGGCGGTAAAGCGAGTCTATAAGCCACAGTTCCTACTCGATCGAGGATTAAAAATGGACCGATGAATCGAGGATTTAGCTTTCCTCTCTTTCCAAATCTCGTAACTCCTTTCCATGGAGCAACACGTAAGAACACATGATCTCCTACATCAAATTCCACGTCCTTTCGATGAAGATCAGCATAACTCTTTTGTCGATCTTGTGAGGTTTTTATACGTTGTCGGATCGTTTGAATCTTTTCTGTAGTCATACGTACCAACTCCGGTCCCAACAACGTTGCTTCGCCCACCTCATCCCAGCATACTGGAGAACGACATTTTCTTCCATACAATGCTTCGAATGGAGCCATGCCAATACTTGCTTGATAACTGTTGTTGTAGGAAAACTCCACCAATGGTAAGAACTTGTCCCAACTTCCCTTGAAGTCAAAGACACAGAGTCTTAATAGATCTTCAAGAGTTTGAATAGTCCTCTCTGATTGTCCGTCCGTCTGAGGATGATATGCTGAACTAAATCGTAACTCCGTGCCCATAGCTTTTTGTAAACTAACCCAAAATCGTGAAGTGAATCTTGGGTCTCGATCAGAAACTATGGATACTGGCATACCATGCAGTCTTACAATCTCGTTTATGTACATACGAGCAAGACGTTCAAGTGTATAAGTTTCTCGTATCGGTAAGAAATGAGCAGACTTGGTCAATCTATCAACAATGACCCAAATCGCATCAATACCTTGAGAAACCCTAGGAAGACCGGTAACGAAATCCATGGTAATGTGCTCCCACTTCCATTCTGGAATTTCAAGTGGTTGCAATGGACCTTTTGGTACTTGATGCTCCGCTTTGACTCGTTGACAAGTTAGACACCTTGAGATAAACAACGCTATCTCTCTCTTCATATTGCTCCACCAAAATGTATGACGAAGATCATGATACATTTTGGTACTTCCAGGATGGATTGCAAACGGTGTGTTGTGCGCCTCCATCATGATTTCATACTTTAAATCAGGGTTGTTAGGAACACAAAGTCTGGAGTTGACTCGAAGTATTCCTTCTTCATCGATTCTTGCTTCCGGCATAGAACCTTCTTGCACTTTCTTCCTCATACGCATCAGCTCCAGGTCTGTAGCTTGAGCAGCTTTAACTTTATCGATTAAAGTCGGTTCTACTCGTATATTCGCCATCATCACATGGGTCCCTGGAGTCTTTAACTCTATCTCCATCCTTTGCAAGTCACACAAAATGGGCCTTTGCGTTGTTAATATTGCACTTGTACCCGCATATGATCTTCTACTCAATGCGTCAGCTACCACGTTCGCTTTTCCAGGATGGTATTGAATGGTATGATCATAATCTTTCAACAGTTCAAGCCAACGTCGTTGTCGCATGTTGAGTTCCTTTTGAGTGAAGAAATATTTGAGGCTTTTATGATCCGTAAAGATCTCCACTTTCTCCCCATACAAGTAATGCCTCCAAATTTTAAGTGCAAAGACAACAGCTGCCAACTCTAGATCATGAGTAGGATAATTCCTCTCATATTCCTTGAGTTGTCTTGATGCATAGGCTATGACTTTTCCATGTTGCATGAGAACGCATCCCAACCCTTTGCTCGAAGCATCACTGTAGATGACAAATCCCTCCGAGCCAGATGGTATTGTTAGAACAGGTGCTGAAATGAGTCTCCTCTTGAGTTCTTGAAAACTCTGCTCACATTCTTCGCTCCAACCGAACTTTGTATCTTTCCGAGTCAGCTGAGTTAATGGAGTAGCGATTCGAGAAAATCCTTCCACGAATCTCCGATAATAACCAGCTAAACCAAGAAAGCTACGTACTTCGGTCACTGATTTAGGTTGCTCCCAGCTTTGAATAGCTTCAATCTTTGCCGGGTCAACCGATATTCCACGACTTGATACTACGTGCCCAAGGAATGCTACCTCTTCCAGCCAGAACTCGCATTTCTTCAACTTGGCATAAAGTTTGTATTCACGAAGCTTTTGGAGTACCAGCCTCAAGTGTTGCTCATGATCTTCACGGCTTTTGGAATAAATAAGGATGTCATCAATAAAGACGACCACAAAGTGATCCAAATATTCCTTGAATACCCTGTTCATCATATCCATGAAGGCAGCAGGAGCATTAGTCAATCCAAAGGACATGACTAGGAATTCATAATGCCCGTACCGAGTTCTAAAAGCCGTCTTTGGAATATCCTCAGTTCTAACCTTCAGCTGATGATATCCAGAACGAAGATCGATCTTTGAAAAGAATTGTGCTCCTTGCAACTGGTCAAACAGGTCATCAATACGTGGCAATGGGTACCTGTTTTTGATGGTGACATGATTCAACTCCCGATAATCAATACAAAGTCGCATACTCCCATCTTTCTTCTTCACGAACAGAACAGGAGCACCCCAAGGAGAAGTACTAGGACGAATAAAACCAATGTCTAACAATTCCTGCAGTTGGGTCTTTAACTCCTGAAGTTCAATAGGAGCCATTCGATATGGGGCTTTGGAAATGGGTTTTGTACCGGGTTCAAGGTCGATACAAAATTCAATTTCACGCTCTGGGGGTAGGCCAGGAAGTTCTTCGGGAAATACGTCAGGAAATTTATTAACAACAGAAATATCATTCAAAGCTGACGTATTTTTGTTTAGATCTGTGACATGAGCTAAGAAAGCTTGACATCCGTTTTTCAATAAACGAATAGCTTTATGGCTTGAGATGACAGCGATTGATTTTAATGGTTTGGTTGCTTGAATTCGCATAATAGGTCGATTAGGAATATGAAAGCTAACAACCTTACGAAAACAATCAATTTTTGCATAATGAGTAGTTAACCAATCAATCCCTAGAATCACGTCAAATGCAAGTATTTTTAATGAAATCAGATCGATAGGTAATGTGTGGGTACCAACTTGAACCAAACAAGACTTATAAACAGTGGAGGTAATGAAGGTTTCTCCCAACGGAGTTTCCACAGATAAGTCAAAGTCTAATTTCTCCGGAATCAAATTTAATCGATGAGCGCAAGTAGGAGAAATAAAAGAATGGGTTGAACCGGTATCAAATAAAGTATAAACTTCTTTAGAGTTTATGATAAGCTTACCCGTGATGACCTCATTCGGGTTCCTTGCTCTCTGGGAGTTCACAACAAACGCTCTCCCTTGCACAACCGGTTTTGACTTTTCTGGGACGGCTTTGGTGCCTCCATCCTAGCTGAATTTGTCTTCGGTAAACGACAAAATCGGGCTAAATGACCTTCTCTTCCACAATTATAACATGCTTTGGACGGCATCGCGCAGTTTGGACTGATGTGCCCCTCCCCTCCGCATTTGAAACATATGATAGGTGGTCGTTCTCCTTCCTTAACGACAGGTGCTGGTGCTGACGTCTTTCCATCATTGTTGAATCTCCTCTTCTTGAAATGTCCATTCTTATTGTTTTGGCCCTGATTACCACCGAAGTGGTTACCATTTCTGGCCTGTTGATTCCCTCCACGCTTGTTGTCACCGCTTCGATGACTGCTCTCACTGGTATTATCATTTTGCCGGCTGCTCTCTTTTGGTTGCGTTGTCTCGTTATCGCGCTCCACCAACTGAGCCCTATTTACAACATCTGAATACAAACACAGTTTATGAGAAACAAGATGTTGACGTATCTCCGGCTTCAAACCTCTTAAAAACATCCGCGTCATTCTTTCTTCATTATCCACCAGGTGGGACGCAAACCGGGATAACTCCGCAAATTTTGCCTCGTACTGCGACACGGTCATATTATTCTGCTCCAATTTGATGAACTCCACCTCCTTCATGTGACGAATACTCTCGGGAAAGTATTTGTCGTTAAACAGCTCTTGGAACTTCTCCCAAGACATCTTCAGTGCGGCAGGTTGAGTACGCTTTATCGATTCCCACCAGTAATCTGCCTCTCCTCGCAACATAAAGGCGGCAAAGGGAACCTTTTGCTCCTCGGAGCAACCCAAGACATCAAATATCTTGGTGATCTGCTTTATCCATGTTTCAGCTACAAGTGGTTTGGGTTCTCCCTTAAACTCCGGTGGTCCCAGCTCCTTAAACTGTTTAGCGGTGACCGCCTGAGAGTTTCCAGTATTTCCACCTACGTTGTGGACAGGAGCCGCTTTCACCTGTTGTTGCATGAATTGCATAAAGCCTCTGAACATTTGATCATTCATCATTTGGTCAGTGTTGTTGTTTGCATGAGGATTGACACCTTCCTGATGCACATTATCCTGATTATTGATATGTGGTGAATCAACAGTCGTCTGTGCTCCATTGCTATTCTCAACATTCTCAGATGCCATTTTCAGATACTGCCACAAAATAAAAATTAATTGATATGTCATATATTATCCTTATATTATGACCGACCAATTAAATACCATGCAAATAAACTTAGGTATGTCATACTAGCGAAGGAATTCCCCGTCTCTCCCCTCCTAGTTCTATTCTCACATCTTAGCCAGGGATCATATCCCTAAGCTCTGATACCAACTGTGACGCCCCCAAAATTAGGTATACATCACCCATCTTGGGTCGTCAGATACATAGTACAGAATACAAATACAACTTATTAATACAACTGTCGTGTACAATACGACAAAACATAAACTGTGAGTTTGAATACAAATATTATCTTCTAGAGAGTATTCATACTCAAAAGGAGTCCTCATTACATTTATTAACACACCATTACATAGAATAGTGAGGACTACTAACTAATACTATCATTCGGACCATCACTCCGTACCCCGACTTGTCCCAGCTACGTTCTCATTTCCTGAAGAGAACAGTGAAAGAAAGGGTGAGCTCAACTAGCCCAGTAAGAAATATTATGACTAAGATAATGCAGAATAAATTATCATTAGCCTTCAACAATGTTAAACTGATAAAATATAATAGACATCAAGTTTAACTGTAGCGGAACAAGCAATCCATTAAAAGAGTCAAGTAGAAAATAAACTCTACTATCTTTTATGATTTAAAAGGTTTTTCAACACTGTGATCGCTGAGACTCAGCTTAATAAAATAATCCACATCATCGAATCACCCCTGCACTACGGCCAAGGATATTCGTGTATTCATTAATGGTCATGATCATGCCAACAACTGTCCATCAATGCACTACGGGCCAATGAGGACTTTTACCACATCATTTGTAACATTACGGTCATGATTATACCGAATAATCCCTGGTCATAATCATACCAAGTCCATCTATGCACTACAGGCCACAGATGACTTTCAACATTTTATAAACATGAGGATGATGACAATGATATAAGAATTCAATAAAACAAGTTCAAGAATTAATTTATCCAGGAATTAACAACGTCCAAATTGTCAACATGATACTGCATTGTGGAGTAAAATTCAAGAATGCTTAGAAGAATATTTTCTTGAAAAGATACTGGATGAAACGCAACTATCAAGGATATTCCACAAATTTCATGGAGTATAGAAGTCAAAACTTAACCAACTGAGTATAATAAAGAATGGAATAACAAAAGAAATCACCATGCATGCGATAGACCGCACAGACAGGTTATTCCAACAGAATAATAAATAATGGAACCAGGTCCGGCGTAAACGCACAGACAGGATATTCCGACAGAATAATAATGGAACCAGGTCCGGTGTAAAACACACAGACAGGATGTTCCAACAGAATAATAATAAAACGGAACCAGGTCCGGTGTAAAACACACAGACAGGATGTTCCAACAGAATAATAAACGGAACCAGGTCCGGTGTAAAACACACAGACAGGATGTTCCAACAGAATAATAGAAGAATGTCACCAAGTATAGGGTAGACCGCGTATACTGGTTATTCCAACAGAATAATAACGAAATGGAATAACAGAAGTTCTCTTCATGAATATAAAAGAAATAATATTCCCTACCTTAAAAGAACTGGATATTGGAAAAGTGATGTAGCAGAATACTTTTATTCTCTCTCTCTCTTATTCTCTCTATACTTTCTCTCTCTATAGCTTGAATGAATTCGTGAAAAATAATGAAGCCCTAGGCCTCTATTTATAGAAAAACTGAGGGTGGCTCTTGGTCTTAACGAAGGGTCAAATGACTCTTGGTCTTAACGAAGGGTCAAATGACTCTTGGTAATATTGAAGGGACAACTACTATTGACGAAAGTAATTACTATTGACCAAGGTAAATACTATTGACGAAGGTAATTACTATTGACCAAGGTAAATACTATTGACGACGGTAATTACTATTGACGACGGTAATTACTATTGACGAAGAGACTCTTAGATGATGACATATGGCCCCCCATAAAATAACCAAACTTACCACAACGTCTCAATAATAATAACATATTATACAGATGATACTATGACAATAATTTAAGAGATATGATGCAGCAATTACTGTAGCAATAATTGAGTATAGCTGAGTGACTTCTCACGTAAGCATCAATAATCAATACCGTGTGCTACTATGCAACCACGCGTATTACTGTACTTTTACTACCGAGTAGTTCAACAGTTTTAACGATTTTAACGGTAACACCTCAGCTGTTATTTTTATAGAAAGATAATTCTGTCGTTTTCTCAATCCGACAATAATTCCGTTGTGGGGTCCACCAATGATTGTGCCGTCGTACGAATATTCCCCGACAAAAAGAATATTCCCCGACCAACGAATATTTTATAACAACTTGCTTACTTTGCAAAATTTATAAATATTACCCACAACTATAACATTATATCAAATTAACTCCATAATATTCAAAAATGATATTTATAGAAAATTCATCTTTATTTATAAAAGTTGGGGTCTTACATGTTAATTAACACTTGTTTTGTGTTAGTGTTTGATAATGACATTTGAAA